>JBBPRD010000214.1:0-17795 GCA_038092855.1 Boletus piedmontensis
GGCCAGACACAGGGTCACCCAAAGACGGTGGAGCACCCACCGCAACTCCGCCTGCGCTAGGTTCATACTGAGCCTGCTGTTGCTGCCCAAGCGCACCAACAAACTGGTCCCACAGCGCACGGAAGCGTTTTTGTACGAAGGTATACAAACGTGATTTGAAGGAGGCGAGAGTGGCGTCAATCTGTGATTCATGCGAGTGGAAGAAGGGCTGGAGATGGTTGATGTAGATATACGAGGATCCACGAGTTTGCGGAAGTACTAGGTAGAGAAGAAAGAGCGTCTTCATCAAATAGTACATTGGGATCCTATGACGTCGATCTGCGTTTAGTGAATGCGTGGTCGCGCGACAGATTGACTGACCAGGACACAAGCCATTCGGCGAGGTATTCAACCCCAACGATGCAACCAAGCACAGACCAGTACATGAGCCATCGTTCCAGCTCCTCCTCAGACGCAGGTCGCTGAGAGAGTACTTTATAGGATGCGTAGCCAGGATAAAGAAAGGCAACCACCGAACTGGCAAACCCAACGAATTCTCAACACGAAACAGCACGGGGTGGAGATTGAAACAATACCTTATAACGCATGAAGTCAAGTAAAAGAGCATGGGGGTGGACGTTTGATCTAGATGTATACGAGCCTGTATGAGAGGCCTCTCTGTGGATTTGGCGTCGCTGCGACCTGGACACGTTTCGAGACCGCGATGGCAGTTTTAGTAAACGTGCTTACGTCGTCACGGAGCCAAAAACGCGCTCATTAACATTCACAACGCGTCTTGCCAGCGGACGCGACCCCACCACATCATGGCGCGCAAGAAGAAGGCACGTCTCACACGCAAAAAGGCATCGGTGGTGACAGCCAACAAGGCAAACATAAACGGAATTAGTGCCACCAAGTTCGACAATCTCGCTCATGCGTATGGCTCATTCATAGGTAAGCTCACTCGCAGGGCTTAATCCTCAAGTTGGATAACCCACACACACAGTCGAAGACTCCCATCACGAGGAGCATACATTCGCTACAAATGAGGTGTAGGTGGCAAAGCGTGGTTATGTCTGCCCATCTGATTTGTTTTCTTAGGGCCTACATACAATACCAAGACCTGGATGTCGTGGTCCCGGAAGAAGATTATTGGATTGGAATGATTCGAGAGATTCGAGCAGATGATCCTGATGATGTGAGTACCTCTCTTACTTCCATCTCTAGCTGCCACTGCATGGATCTCACTAGGTATGGGTTCGCGTCCAGTGGTTCTGGTCACCACAAGAAGTGGCAGAGGTCATTAAGTCCTTGTAAGTTGTCCATGCTGCTCAACGATTTTCAACGATAAAGCTAGACCAAAAGTGACCCCACTATCTGTGGCAAATATGAAAAGTTATTTTCAAATAACTTTGATATTATCTCTGTGCATTGCTTTGTCGGTCAGTGCATTGTCATTTCCAGCTCAGTCGGCGACCCAGAAGACAACATCTTGCAATTCTCTAGATCATGTGAATGTGACGAGATTTGAGGAGAAAAGCATCTACCAAGCCTCTATTGGGGAGGACGAGTGGTTTTACAGGTATGAATTCCTATATATTGGAAGACGAATCACTGTGCGTCCCAATCTTCTCCTTTCTGGTCATTTCGCTTGAAGAATTCATGCTCGACGTCACCGCCCAGCCAAAGGTGACACACGTCGCTTGCCCCATATGCAAGGTGCCGTATACCCCAGGGGCGGAAAAGATCCTTCACTTTTGTCCACGTCCAAGTTGTTGCAACTTCTACCACCAATCATGCCTGTTAAAGCATGGTTATGTGGAGGAAACGCGTACCCACAGGGTGTTGGAGACTTGGCCCGATATCGACAGGACAGCATCTCTCGAAGCGCTTTGTGGCACGTATCCCTCGAGGAAGCGACGGAAGATGAATCATTCTACGTCAAAGGAAAGTGAAGATGATCCCTTTGCAGACTTACCCACACAGTTGGTTGCTGCTGCTGGACAGCAAATTGTCAGGGGTACCCGAGGAGGGGGAGTTGTCGGAAACATTGCCACGGTTGTTACTGCGAGACAGCTTATCTTCAGGGCACTCAGTGGGGGCGGTGTTATCTCCGATGACTGGGAAACAACGATTGATATTTCTGCAGCGTTTCCGGAGACGGACACTCTTCCTAATTGTGTCTGCCCAAACTGCTATAGTCCCATCTAGACCCAAATTTCTCCACATATTCATTTATAACAACATTACTTTTGCATCGCATTTATCTTCACAGGATCATACCATAGCCATCCATAATATCCATCATTTCCGTACAAGCAATTCATGAATACATACAAGATCCTCGAATCGTATACACCTCGGTGAGACCAATACGTATCGTCCTATTTGATGACACCGAGTCCTAAATTAGAATGCGCCCATAGAAACCAGTAGAATACCAAACACACGACCCTACGTACTGTTGCCCTATTCAAAAAATGCGACGCATGCTAAATGATGGGAAATCCTAGTTATACAACGAACCGGGACTCGGAAACGTGCAAATAAAGTATCCAGTGTATTGCACAACAAACCTCTAAAAACCAATGCTCGATGCGAAACTGGAGCTACCCACGCCTGCGCGCGCGGTAGGCCAAGGGGTTAACTGTCGTCGCTGTCACTCGTCTTGCTTGTTCGGAGCTTGGTCGACCTCGCGAGAGAACTCGAGGAACGGTCGCCATCCTTGCGTTTGCGTTTACGCTCAGTTTCACGCGTGTTGAGTCTTACGCCCCATCTGGCGAGTTTCTATTTCCAAAAAAAAAAAAAAAGATGCCGCGTAAGCAAACATGTGTGATATGAAATCTAGAACAATGGCGCGGCGTTTTACCTTTGTCAATTCTGTCGACGGTCGTAATCCGGGAAACTCTTTCGTCGAGTAGATCCGGAATGGTCCACCGAAACACTCCGCTTGAATGGGGAGGTCACCGTGACCCGACGTTCGCGAGAATATGTCAAAACAGCGGTACCGCAAAAAGAACTGACCCTCTATTTTGACCGCCAGATCCTTGAAAAAGAAAACACAAATACAATCGTCAGCGACATGCGTTACAACCCCAAAGAAAATTTAAAAAAAGAATGTCACTACGGACTGAAAAGGGGAAGACCAACGCTTTTCGACCCTGATGTTCAATGATCGCAGGTTGGGTAAACGTAGCACCAGAAAGCGCGGTGGTGCAATTCATGTCTTCTGTGATGGGTTGGTCCCAGAAATACGTAAGTATACGTTGACTTGGGATCGGAGAGTGTTGGGAGGATGGCGGGATGGCGGGCCGAGGGGGTAACGTGAGTGGCGGAAGGTGTATAGATGTCAGATTTGAATGGGGGTGGTAGAGGGGCGCGCGTGATGGCTCAGGTAGGTGTTGGTGTGAAGCATGTGGCCGTTGTTGCGGACCCTGTGCCGAAGCGGAGGGGTCCCGTGCTGTGGTGGGTACAGGGAAAAGATCGACATTGCAAAGGAGTCCAAGGGTATTAACCTCGCTTCCACAAGCATGAGCGTTCTTTTTTTCTCTTTTTCTCTCGAGCACGAAAAAAAAAGGCGCGTGGACATGACAAAACGGAAGGTGCTACTCACGAGTAATCCTGAATTTCTCTCTCGTACTGCGCTTCCATGCCATGATTGAATACGCGGTATAACTTGAGTAACACGACAGGTGGAGGATCAAGCGGCCGGCGATCTACTCTTGCGTACCTAACATACAGGAACAAGCGTCAGGCACTTGAGTGATGGGATGAGGACAAGAATGGCAAGGGAAGAGAATTACTTTCGACCCAGGTCGGCCTTTTGAATCTCGGTCAATTCTGCGCGGAGGGTCTGGCCTGCAAACGAACCAGAGACGAAATGAATAGGAAGATTGATCCAAGAATTACTCGTCCGACGAGGAGGGTTGGGTGAGTGCATCAGCGCATCCATGAGCACGAGGAGGAACCGAGGTTGGAGTCGAATGGGAGGAGGGGGGAGGACTACGCTGATCTTCTGACCCTCTTTGAGAAGGAAAACGACGATCAGGTCGTGTTGTGCGCAAGCTGAAACGGATATGAAACGAGTGAACACTGACAGCGTGTTCTTGTCGAAAAGAGGGCCAAGTTGGATCTCTGAGTCTTTGAAAGTGCTGGGGGGGGTTTTCCGACCGCTCTAAATTGAGATCCAAATTCCTCTCGTCCGCGTTTGTTCGCTGGGTACCGAATTCATAATCGTAATCATATGTGCCAAGCCAAGGTACCGTCCAGCTCAGCTCAGCCTCATTCTTTTCCATTCTTCTCTCTATTTTTTTTTTTCTTCTTCTTCCAGGGCGCGAGGCAAGCTCGAGGCAAAAGAGTCAATAGATATCGAAAAAACTACCGTTGACGTTGGTGCAGCGCGCGCTTTCACCATCTTGTTCCAGTTTCCCGGAACATGGCGCGATGGCAGTGTCACTCCATCGATTCCGCCCTGTAAATCTATCGATGCCAGATGACCGTTGCGCTCGGAGGTGTGCACAGTCTGGTTCCAGGGTCTCAAACTTGCACGATAACGCATCCTGATATGCCCCCATTATCACTCGCCACACTGTGGCCGCAGAAGGCTCCTGGCATGCCTCGTGCCAGTGACTCTGGACCACCCTCGTTTTGGTCCACATTATTATCACTGCAGCAAATTGTACCTCGTTATGCATCGTCGTCATAATTAGGGACGTCCATCATGTCCGTCTGATATATTCGACCAGAGCTGCGCATGCCAACGTGCACCAAAGGATGTAGCGCGTGCCAAACGCCCCCTAACAGGCGTGAGGACCATGTCCAGCCTCGCACTCCATACAACTCCTGCAAATTCTCTAGTATTGGAGTGTTCATCAAGTTCATACGCTATCCGTGATACATTAAACCACCAGGCTGTCCAATGTAGTAACGCAATCGATGACCAAACGATGCAAGCGGCGAAAAAGTCCATTGGGAGGTAAAAAGTCTCCAGGTTTCAAGTGGATAGGCGAAACCAGGGTGAAGTGGAGGAAAAAGGAATCACAAAGAAAGTACAAGTAGTAGTGTATAGCTTATGGAATGCAAGTAATATGAGCGGGAGATGACTAACTACAGGTTCTGGCATAAACTGCAATTCACGTTGATCTTTTCTCGGAATGCAGCGGCTGAAAGAACAAACGAATGAGACAAGTTACAGTACACCACGGGCGAGACTTACGGAATGCAATGAGGGCCGTGAAGAGGACTATGGAGGCTACGTAGAGAAAGCCATATTTGATGATCTGCCGAAGAGTCAGAAATCAGGTACTTGAAACATGCAGTGTCACTCACTATTCTGCGACGTTGCTTTCTCTGTTTCAAAGAATACAACGGAGCACGGATCTGTTTTGATGGGCGTAGCCAGACTATCACGTTCGTCAGTAGTGATCACGACCAAGTAGGAAACTATCTTACACAGCACCATCGCGTGTAGACGATCGACGTAGGGTACAAGGATCGGTGGTGTCAACATGAAGAGTAGGAAGTGGCCGAGTAAAAGGTCCGAGCTCCAAAGAGATAATTCGATGATCTTCACCACAAATTCACGAGCAGGTTGGGACATTACGTGGGAGCCGAGGCCGCGGCCATACCATCGACCTGTCCACCATGCACGGTTGGTTTCATCGTGTTTGAACTCGCGAGACAGGAACACGGCAATCAGGATCTTGTGGACGGCACGTTGGATGGCAATGACCGCAATGATACCAAGAACCGCATGAGACGCGTTCCAGGTTTCCAGGAACCACTACAAATTGGTTAGTCCCGATTATCTTGCTATAGTGTTGTGGCACGTACGAGGAACTCGAAGAACCCGAGCATTCCTACAACACCGAAAACGTGCGCAATGGAAGCCATGAGAGATCCGAACCTAGGGAAAGTGGGATCCATCACGGGTCCGAGGAACAGTGATATGAGGAACAACGCAAGGAGCACTGCGGCATTCCAGACAATAGGTCCGAGGGAGATGACAGCGATACGGATCAATGGACTCGGAGGTAGCTTTCCAGTAGTGTCAGGGAACGCCTTCACAAACATATATGCGATGATGAACAATACGGCCATCACGGACGGGAAAATAACTTCGGAGAAGATCACAGCCCGCCACTTGGCGCGAGGCACATCACCGGAAAGTTTCTCAGATGGAAGGCCGAGTTTCTTCTTCTTGTACCCAGTAATCATCGTCCGCGACAGCCTGCAATACCCGATCCAGGAATTGATGTGGGAGCGCGAGTTCCCTCGGGACATCCACCGTAAGAACTCCCTGAAAAGAGATGAATGAGGGGCAGGTTGAAATAGACAAATCAGAGCATACCGATAATCAATGATGAAGTCAGAAAACACGAATTGGTGAGGATTAAACAAGAATGGAGCGACGCATAGTGCAAGAATGGAGATCCAGAAGTAGATGAGATACGGTGTCCACCACGCCATCGTGACGTAGAGGAGCATAATCAACGTTCTCATCCCGAGGTATATGCTTGGGCCGGCGAAGCGGGAGAAGAGGATGCTGAAGGATAGGCGGGTCGTGGCGAAGCCTCGTCCCGTAGCGATATACCTGGCACCACCGAATGTAAGGTTGCTGATGATAGAGTGCGTGTAAATTTGAGTCGAGAAAACCTCAAAGACCGGCGACAGAGACATGAATTGCTTCCCAAGTCGCATGATTGCTCGTCCGGTTCCACGTTCGACCAATTCTGATACAGCGGGTGAGACCCGTTACCCTCGTAGCAAGTCAAAGGAGCAAATACCTTGAACGAATAGTGGCAAGAAAGCAATCGCGAATACCAAGAAGATACTGATGATACAGCGCACAATCCAATCGTAGACGGGAGTGAGATTGTAGCAGCCTGGCTGTGCGGCTCCGGTCGTTGTGTACTGGCAGACCGTAACCGAAGAATTAAGAGTACCCAAGAACACCACTGTTCACGCAGTTAGCATGCATCAAAAGAATTGGCTCAACGACACTTACTCGTTACGACGAAACACTGGACGGCGAGGATGACCAGCATGTTGTTGATGTGGAAACCGGGATGGCCGTAGTAGAAAGTCAAGAACCGGTCGATCGGGAGTTGGGTCCCCATGTAATAGTATTCTCGACTGAGCATCTGCTCTCCCATTCCCGTCCCGATCTTCGTCTGGAAGTTCAAGATAGTGCCAAAACCAAGATCACGACCCTTTCCACACTGATAGTATTCCGTGTGTTTGATGCGACCACCACGACCTAGGGCATTCATTCCAGCAAAGATATCCTCGTTCAGGTGCAATCCTTTCTGAGCCTTGGAAACACCACCACGAGTGTTCATGTAAAGTGCATTTAGGAAATCGGGGTGACCATAATGAAGCTTTCCACCGATCCATGCCCACGAACGTGCAGAGAGCGTCCCGAACGTCTGTTCTTTGCCAGCAGCGATATCTCCAAGAATACCTATGTTCTCCGAGAAGATGTACTCGCGAGCACCGACAATGGCAACCGGTGATTTCTTGAACTCCTTGTAGCCATACTGAGCATATGGGCTCTGGCTCGACACAGAGTACTCTTCAAATTCGCCGAGGATGTTACGAATCTTGAGACATTCTTCGAGGTAGTTGTCTTGGTTGGCGTCGATGAGCTGAAGGTACTCGCCACGGTAGAAGATGATTGCGTGGTTCTGGTTGTCCGATTTTCCGTCACCAAGAATGGGGTTACCAGGCAGTTCGATGCGGAACTTGGGCCGACGACGACCGGTCTCGGGGATAAACTCTGAATGACCGTCGATGAGGGCTGAGAAGAGGCGAGGATCACCGCCTTCCTTCCGCGATGGCTCTTCTTCGAGGTAAGCAATCTGAAGATCAGGATACGCGCGCAAAAGGAACTCGGCGTTCTCGTGTTCCTCCTTGTTGAATTTGGAGTAACGCTGCATCGACACGACGAATTTGAACTTGCGTCGAGCCATCCGTTCCAGCTCACGCTCCAGTTTGTCGGTGTTTCCGCCGAAGAGTTGAACGACCTCGGGATTCTCAACACGGTGGAGAAGTTTGATGGCCTTGGCGTAATTCATCATTCCAGAAACCGTACGGTAGAGCGTCTGCGCGCGTAGTGATGCCCAGATCCGCGTGCGGAGCGTGAACTCCGGAGCGGCGCTCTTAAAACCAATGCAATAGAAGGGCAAGTCGTCCATCTTGGATGGGCCTTTCTCGTCTGCGCCAAAGGGAGTCGTGTTGTTATACATTGCTGACTCCTCGGCGAGAATCTTGGTGTCCTTGACGAAGTTGTCCCATTCGACCGGGTGGAGTTGCTTCAGGTACTCGAGAAGAGTGACACGAGCATGCTGATCCTCTTCACGGATGATCTCCCTGAGAGATAGCAGAATCTGAGGGGCACATTAGCGAAAGGCGGGGACACATTTCTCGCGTAATATACCTTCTCGTTGTAGTGAGGTGTAAGGACCGTGAATGTGGGCATAGCATCGACCGGTAGAGGTTCAGGGAGATCAATAGTCAAAGACTGAGCGAAGAAAGATATCCGACGCTCAGCTTCACTACCGGTTGGGAAGAACTCGCCCTTGAATCCTTTGTCGCTCTGCGAGATGAAGAACGGTGGCGCCCGCAAACTGCGTTTCCCATCTTGACCAGTATCGACTTGATGATACAACAACTTTTGCACGTGTTCGATGGACAGCAAATGCTCCCGGTACATGGAAATGATGACGGCGTTCCATATTTGCGAGACGAGTACCTTTGGCTTGTACTTGACCTCCATTTCCCGTGTGGCAAGCAATTTGGCGTAAATCCGCTTGGGCAATCGCGTGTAGATGTCCTTCCATGGGGTCCAAATCGAAAGTCCAATCAAGAATGACCTCGTGATACTGAAAACAGTGTTCCAGATGATGTACCAGAGGAAAGTATCCAAGAAGAAGAGCACCAGATCCATGATATACATGATGGTCAGACTGAATGCCGCCTGGTTCGTGCAGAGGTAGGGGCCAAAGTACTTGTCGCTGCAACCTTGAATCTTCATGTTCACCATCACCGCAATAGGGTCACGAAATGAAAGTGTAAGGAAAAAGTACGATTCCGTAGCCTTGCAGCCGAATACGAGACTCCACAATGCAACGGAAGCGAGTCTTGTCCGCGGAGGCAAGCCTGGGTATGATGCTGTGAACGTCTGACTGGCAAGATACTTCCTCGATTTTCCGGCAACCCTGTCACCAAACATGCGGCCGGAAGGCATGATGGCAAACAAGAGTGTTGCGACGACCGAGATGAAGAACTGTACAATACCAAGGATGAGCGCGAGTGATCCGGAATTACCACCTGAGCTAAATTCTGCGATGGCGATGTAGACCGTTGGCCCAGCAGTTAATGCTAGAGTGATCAACAGGAACACCAATCGACGAGACAGATGTGAGGTATTATTCCAGGTAGTGGGAATATACGAAAATTCCGCGAGAGTGGCAGCGAGCATGATGAGCGTGGCTACAGCACCACCCAGAGCTGTGACAGACCACGACAAAGCAGGAGAATTGACGACAGTGTTATCGGATCTAATGATCTGATAGACTTTGGGGGAGTTGTACGCCGTGTAGAACCAGAATAGAGAGATGTGAATGACCCAGATTCGGTTGAAGTTGACTAGGAGGTGACCAAAGGAACGCTTCTCATAATATGTCTTGAAAAATGCTCTATTCCATTCAATGCGATCGAACTTCATATACCGATGAGATGGCGGCAAGTCGATCAGCCTCGTCTAAAAACGTCCTACATGAGTACTGAAACATGCGTTTGAAGGAGACACGTACCTTGTCCGTAAGCATGATCCGGGCGATACCTTCTGGGTACCAGAATAGCTGGTTGACATCATCATAGCCAATGACGTCCGCGTGATCCCTTTCCTTGCGTACGAATCTGCCATCGACGACCTCGTAGCCTTGATCACGGATGAAGCGGTAAAGAGGTTTAACGACTGCACGAAGGTAGAGTCCTTCGGGAACTGGGTCAACACGACTCTGGCACTCGGGGGAGCGGTAGTAATCGTCTGCACACTTGAAGATGAAACAGAGACACTCTGGGATGAACCGGACCTGGGCCGCTTCGCCCCAAAGGAGGAGATATAGGGCGATTTGGCGGAGACGATCATACTGGCTCATATTGTTCATCGCCTGCCGCCAGCGGTCCATGGCTGTCTGCAGGGACTTTTCATTGAGATTGCGGGGTGTTTTGCGTTTCGTCGACCTGAGACGCTGGAGGCCGGGATTCTGCACGTGACCGACGGCGTCATCAAGATCAAGCTGGGCGGCGAAATACCATTTTCGGTAATTTGCGTGTTCGCCACCGATGTAATCGGCGTGGAGTGTCAGCAACGCCTGGTTCGGTGACATCCTCGATGCACGACTGTCCAGAAGCTGCATCAGGAAATCAAACTGCCGTAAATGTCGTCAGCGACGTTACGAAAACATAAAATAAAATAAAAATAAAAATAAATAGAAACAAGACCGACCATGTTCCGCATCGAGTCCCGTTGAAAACCAAACTTTTGAGCCAAGTCAAGGAAGATGTCCTCGATTTCTTCCTTGGACAGTGGTATCTGGCGCTCTGTCGTCCAAGCGGCGTACTGGTCCTTGACACTAGATGGTGCTACATACTCTGGAAATGCGGTGGCGCTCGAATCAGATGGTCCCATGCGCGACTGTCCCAACGACTCTGCAGACGGAGCATACCCACGTCCATAGACGTCGATGTCTGAGTCCGTATCTTGTTGCGCTGAAAAAGCCATGTGAGCAAAGTAGCAGCAGCGTGTCAGAATGTGCGTGCCCACCGTAAGGGTCGTATGTGCCATTGTGGTCATAGTATCTGTCGGGGTCATTCAGACCATTGTTACTACCGTCAGAGGCATAGGTATCTCTGCGTCCGTACGAGTCGACGTTGTCAGACTCGTTGTCGCTGTAAACATATCTACGAGGAACGGCGGCCGAGGGGCCGAATGGATCTGCGTGCTCGACGCTTGGCGGGGTAGACTGGGGATACGACATTCTCGAAGACGCCCTGGAAAGGCCTCAGGAATGGGCCAATGGTATCGTTGTCGCTGTCCCCAGAAACGAGGACGGGGTTCGTCGACGAGGGTCGAGGTCGGGGTGGTGGAGGAAGATGGCGTGGTGTGAACAGTTTCCAGTTATTGTGCGAACCGACCGCGCACAGTTCCCACCACGACCAACCAGTGCCGAACCGGTTCGAATCCAGACTCAGAACCGCAGCTTGGGGCCATCACTAGTAATATTGGCTATCCTGTACATTCGGATAACACACTCTGCCAACCGTGATATAATACACCCACTCAAACCGGCGCATTTCCACTGACTGAAGCTCATCTCCGTCAGTCCTTGCCCACACGGCTTCCGCTCCAAATAAACAAAAAATCTCCCATGCCACCTCAAGTTGTTCCCAAATCTGCTTATTGTCCCTTGGTAGAGTCATCCTCGTCTGTGACGTGTGCAATGCAAAACTTAAGAGTCGCAGCCCCGCCCTCCGTGATTATGTGCGCCACTGAGAAAGCCGGTGCCTCAACGCGGAATACAATGCAATGCCCACAACCAGGATGAAGATAACAACGGCCTTGGTGCCAAAGACACCAGTCTCATGTTCGACCTACTCACGGAGATCAAATCCCGCGCGGGAAGAAGCAACAGAAACGACACACGACGGACGCAAACGGCGATAGAATCGGAATCGTAAAGTGTGAAGGCTTGCTCAACCTGCCCTTGGCGTCCCGGTCAGGTGTGATCATCATCACGAACCAGCCCATGAACCCTAAAAGAACCGCGAGGCACATCACCTACCAGCACACATGGTCAGCTGGCAGCTCCACAGCACAATGTCCAACACATATCAGAATGGTTTGCTGCTGACCATCAATCGTTCCAACCTCCTCTGCCTCCCATCGTTGGCATGCAGTATAATTCCAATCTCCCGCTTGTAACATATGAGCATCGTTGGTCGAAAGGGGTGTCTTCACTGTGAACGCACCTCGCGCTTCTGCTCTTCTATTCGTCGCATTTCTGCAAGTTCACCCTGGTGTCGATCACGCGCCGACAGCAAGGTTTCCGCCACTAAGGCTCGTGCAGCCCAATACTGCTCAACCTTTGTGCGAGGGGCTGTAGCCACTGGCGCAGAGAACCATGTGCCTCTCCTTTGTAGATCCGTGGAAGCGCCACTGCTCCAATTGTCGGTCCGAGAGGTCGCAGAAACTTTTATCCCACTAGTTGCTAACTGCATGGTACGCGACATGGAAGGCGTATTGGACGTGTTTGTAGCCGGGGTCATTGGTGACGGTTCGCTAGGTCGAGGTTTCTTGAGTCTGTTCATGACGCGGGCCAGCCGGTCGTAGAGCGCAACAAAGGCGAACCTACATCCAAAGACGCAAAGCCACCAATCTCCGCGATCACCTCATGTAAGAAGGGAACACAGGATGAGTCCGCATGGTCATGAAAGGAAACGTAGTGTCCATGGAATACACCTGGAGATAATACATCTAGATCCGCCCTCCCTATACATAGGTAGATACCCAAAACTACAACAAAATGTATATCATATTTGCTCCAGTACCGGACGAGCCAGTTCACAGTTTGCTAGCCACAGCCAACTTCTGCTGCAGCTTAGCCTGGTGTCATGGGCACATCAGCATTGGATAGTCCTACACACCATCCATCAAAAAGACTCACGTTGACAGCATCCATGTACTTGTCTGTGACTACCCAGTGTTCCCTCTTCATGTCCCTGCCATGAATTGCGAGCGCAAGGTCCTTGGTCATGATACCATCGACATCAATGACCTCAACACAAGCCGTCTCAAGGGCCCTGCAGAAATGCTTGAGAGGCTCGTTCCCGTCGAGCTGGGCACGGTGAAGGAGGCCCCGTGTCCATGCGAAGATCGAAGCAACGGGGTTTGTCGACGTCTCTTTCCCTTTTTGGTATTCGCGGTAGTGGCGCGTGACGGTGCCGTGGGCAGCCTCGCTTTCAACGATCTGGCCGTCTGGTGTGATCAGTTCGCTGGTCATCATACCCAGCGAGCCGAAGCCCTGTGCAAGGATGTCGGACTGAACGTCGCCGTCGTAGTTCTTACATGCCCACACAAATCCTCCCGAGGACTTGATCGCCTGTGCAACCATGTCGTCGATGAGGCGGTGCTCGTAATAGATGCCGAGCTTCTCAAACTCAGCCTTGTATTGCGCATCGTAGATTTCTTGGAAAATATCCTTGAAGCGACCGTCGTACCTCTTCATGATGGTATTCTTGGTCGACATGAACTGTGCAACAAGCTTGGACCGCGGACTTGCATCACAGAGATAAACATGACGTACGAGAGGCATTTTCTTCGACAACGCCATCTTGAACGAGGAGTGGGCGAAACCTATGATCGACTGCGAAACAACCGAAATGAACAGTTGCACCGCCGAATCGTTCGAATAGCCATACTTCATCAGTGTTGTACATGCTCATAGCAACACCCCTGCCCTTAAAGTCGTAGACATTCAGCGTGGTTGGTGCACCGCCGTCGGCTGGACTGTAGACAAGCTGCAGTCTTCCAGCCCCGGGAACAACAAAGTCGGTCGAACGATACTTGTAACGTAATAGCGTCAATACGGAACACCACATGCATCAGGAACGGAACCGACCTGATCACCAAAAGCATGGCGACCAATAACGATGGGGTTTACCCAGCCTGGAACAGGCTTGGGAATCCGCTTCAGGATGATGGGCTCGCGGAAGACCGTGCCGCCGAGGATATTACGGATCTACAGGACTGTGCTTAGCATCATCGACTTCGAAGTGGGTAGAGGGGAAACTGACTGTGCCATTTGGACTCTTCCACATCTCCTTGAGTTTGAATTCCTCGACACGCGCCTCATCTGGCGTAATGGTCGCACACTTGATACCGACCTTGTATTGTTGGATCGCCTCTGCAGCCTCGACTGTCACGGTATCGTTGGTCTACCTCTTGGTCAGTCTTCTGTAGCGGGTTCTATGCGACAAGCTTGCCTACCTGGTCACGGTACTCCAAACCGAGGTCAAAGTACTTGATGTCCAGTTGAAGATAAGGAAGGATGAGCTACATGAATGGCTCGTGAATCGGCTGTACCACTGCGGAGAGCACGATGGGATAACGGACCTCCTCCCTTATCTTCTTCCATATGATTCTCGTCATTTCGTCGCCATCGAGCTCCACCACCGGCTGTGAAACGACGATCTTCTGCGCGTTTTCTAGTTGCATGAGCGTCAGCCTCACCGTGAACAGGTCCCAAGACATAGACACGCCATGGCGGGCAGGACTTGTTCCCGAACTATGCCGAACGACCACTGCATCCACGAAAAAAATAACAGATACTCACGTAATCTCATCGACGTAGCGAAGCCTCGGGCGAGTGGTCTCGCCTGCGCCAGTAGCAAGCGTCTCGCGAAAAGGACTGTCCGAGCTTGCATCTTGACGGTGCGCGAAGACAGCAACAGAGGGTATAAGGTATAACAATGACTGTACGTTTCCTGCACCCCTGGACCCGGGTTTTGTAGGGACACGGTCGGCCACGCTCGCCGGCCGTGTTCGGAGCTTGGAAAATTGAAAGACTGGGAGAGACGATGGATGGAACAACGCGGTACGACCGTGGGACAAGCTGCCGGGCCCGCGATTGAAGACAAGTAAAACAAGTTCTCGTCACCGTGTCAGCCCCGCGGGATTTGTCGGTTTGACAGCACTTGGTCGATGGAGCAATCGCTACCATCGCGCTCACATGCTCCCAGGGTCATCTTTTCAAAGTGTCCATACGATGCCACGGTATGTGTTATATTACGTGACAAGTCTCAGTTCTTCAGCGTATTTGCCTCCTCCACCGCCTGCTCTTGCACGAGCTCGACAATCTTCGCAACCAAACTACTCATCACTGCTGTCTTTTGCTTGCTCGTAGCGAGCACTTCCTCATGAGAAGCGACTTCAACTGGAGGTAAAGGCAGGGGTCGGCCGGCGAGCTGTAGTATGGAAATATTCTTAGCAGTAACACCAAATACAGACCAGGTTCGCGCACTTCTGCCTCAACCTCGTCCCGGATACTCCGATACTTTTCCGGGATGACGACCATATTCGTGACAAGGCTAAGCACCATGGTTTCAAGCCCTTCCTCGCGTGCGGCAACGACCTCCGGGATGGTACTCATCCCAACAACATGTGCCCCAGCGTTCCTCAGGAACCGACCTTCAGCCGGAGTCTCATATGCGGGTCCAGAAACCCAAGCGTAAGTGCCTTCTGCCAGCGCATCACGATGCAATTGGAGCTGGTGCGCGGCGAAGAATGCAAGCTTTCGTAATTTCACCGAGTACGCATCACCAAGGGGGTAAAAGCGGGGGTATTCTGGGGATATAAGCGGTCCAAAGGTTGGGTTCATTCCGGTCAAATTTGGTAGCGCAAGATGATCCTGGATCACGACAACTGGACTTGAAGTCAGTGGAGGTTCAACACCTTGGCCCATCCGTACGCACTGGTTCCAACGGATATATCTGGGACGAGGGACCCGGCTGCATTGGTGACTGACGATGGCTTCAGCGTCGTCCTTGAGCGAATTGTTGATAGGCTGACTCACTGATAAGGTGTTTCACTCCCAATCGCTTCATGGTTCGGATGCCATAAGTCACCACTGCCGGTTTATGTCCTTCATATGGATGGAACTTTCTGGTCCGTGTCACTTCAGTGATCGGCGATGAACGATAAACTAGCACAAGGACGCACACGTCCAAGCATGGCTACGACCGGGTACTTGCGTTGACCCATCAGGCCAAAGGCCAAGGCACTCTGCTGTCCAACAACTTTAACCCGGGCATCGATCTCAGGTCAAGGACATCGAGTGAGCAAATCCTACGCACCGGTACTCTGGCCGAAGCCTGGAAGCTGAGAATAGGGTATCCGCACAGTATCTGAAAGTTTGTTGACGAGAGTGCTGAGACCGGATCCACAGACGATCCCGAGAAGTGGACTGGGTAGTTTTTGCGCATCCAGAACGCCTCGAATTTTTGTGATGGTCTCATCGAAAGGAAGTGGCTCTGCAGCGTGGGGCATGATCAGCGTACTGAAGTTTTAGTATAGTAGGCAAGATATAGATCACCAGGGTATCCTCAGCGATCCTATTGAAGTCTGAGACATCGATATCATCGTCAAGGTAATCGACCTCGACAAGGGGTGGATTACCGGTTCTGGAAATGACCACCCGGGCCGCCCAACCTGTAGGATGCTAGTCTCCCTACGACAGTCAATATCTCACGCAGGATGCATAAACGGAGTGCCGGTTAGTAGGCGTCTCGTGCGTCTGTCTATCACGAGTGGGTCACAAGGAAAACAGTCCAATAATAATAACGCCATCCAACTCCCCGTTGCCGACATGCAAACCTGGAATGGGTGACCAAGGACCGACTGACTCCAACCCGAGATTATTAAAAGCGACCTACTTCCCTCGGTTCACCTACCACTACAACTTCCAGTATGCCGAGCCTCACTTTGCCTCCTGCCCCTCACTACCAACCTGCACCGCCTACCAAAGCTGACTGTACGTACTAGTACATGCCAGGACTACTTGGGTTACTGACGTTGGATCCAGTGGACTATGTAGACCTTCCGATCATCGATCTGGCCAAGTTCGAGAGTACGGAAGATCGTGCTCTGTTGGCGACCCAGGTTCGGGATGCGCTGTTGACCCACGGGTTCTTCTACGTCGTCAATCATGGATACCGCCAGTCGGAGGCAAGATCCCCACCTTCCTGTTATTCCGATATCTAACACTGAAATAGACGGACAGGATATTTGACATCGCGGACATACCCTTTGCAGGTGTAAGTGATGCAGAGAAGCAAGTATATGCTGGTACTATGAAACAGACCGGATCGTACCAAGGATACAAAATTCGACAGTACTGGGTAAGTCATTAGCCTTCGTTCCGCTTTCCGAGAATCAGGTGACTCACATTGACATAGCACATCGATAACGGAGTCCACGATCAGATCGAGCATTACAACAGTGAGCATAATTCACCCCTCTGGTATATGCTTCACCTTTTCTTAACAGTTTTTTAGTCAACCGCGACGTCACGAAACGGGGACATCCAGAGGCACTTCGTCCGTTCCTGACTGAAATCAAAGAGTTCACCAAGATCAACCACTTTAACGTTTTACATCCGATCTTGCGGTGAGTTGAGGGTTTGATGGAGACGGCGTATATTTAGCAGGCCGGATCGCAGATTGATTGCGCTCAGCCTTGAGTTGCCCGAAAACGCATTGGTCAAGATTCACAACTATGATGCTGTTGGCGAAACATACGGTATGGTATATCCTAGAGTGCCTCGCAGCACGCTGGCTCGCTCACTTCTTCGTCAGTAAGGTTTATGAAATAGTCCGTGTTTTTTGTGTTGTGTTGTGTTGATGATCTGAGTGAGACATTCCGCATTCCAGCTATCCGCGCTCCGTTGAGGAAGAGGCCAAGACAAACAATGTCTGGCTTAAAGGGCACACTGGTGAGTTCCGGACTTTGGCCGATGGTCACCATTCGGGAAGTTAGATGGACTTGACCCCGGGCGGACAGACTTTGGGAGCATCACCATCCTGTGGAGCCAGCCCGTGGCTGCGCTTCAGATTCTGTCCAAGGATGGTCAATGGCGTTGGGTGAAACACATCGACAACGCATTGGTGAGCATCTAGTTCACTGTGTTGGTTGAGCACCCTTCCGACGGTACGTTTTCATACAGGTGGTGAATGCCGGAGATGCATTGGATTTC
>JBBPRD010000215.1:0-17788 GCA_038092855.1 Boletus piedmontensis
CAGACAAATGGAAAGGGTTAACCGTGACCTTCAACAATATTTATGCCTCTTCTGCGCAGAGGAACAGACACATTGGAGCAAATGGCTAAGCCTTGCCCAATTTAATTATAACAACAGAATGCACTCGGCAATGGGCAAGTCCCCATTTACTCTCACATAATCATATGCTCCACACATGAGAATTGAGCCCATGGTCGCTAAAGCTCTGGCAGCTACATCATTTGCCAAGGATTTTGAGCAAGTCTTGAAGGATGCATGAGAAAACCTAGAAAAATCCCAAAAACAGATGAAAGCTCAAGCAGACAAGCACCGCTCTGACATAAATTATACTGTTGGACAAAAAGTCTGGTTGTCAACTGCACATTTAAAATTATGGCAAACACAGCAATCAGCAAAGCTTACGGAACGATGGCCAGGTCCATATGAAATCATTAAACTTATTGGAACCAACGTGGTTGAGCTTAAGCTCCAACATTCTATGACTATTCACCCTATCATTAATGTCTCCAGGGTTAAACTGTATAAGGAAAGATTACCAGGCCAATGGGCATACAAACCAGGACCTGTGGTAGTAATGGAGGAAGGTGATGAGGAATACAAAATCAACTATATCGTCGACTCCCATTTGAAACAGGGCAACATCAAATATTTAATTCATTGGAAGGGTTACTCAGATGAAGATCATACTTGAGAACCCGTAGGATATTTGATGTCAGCAAAAGATGCCATTATGGACTTTCATTCTTTGCACCTGAATGCACCACAAAAGCTACGAATGGTGCAATTGGCCTTTGATTCTTTTCTTAAACCATACAAAAACTTAACCTCCACTTCAGATCCTCATTGGAGTTGCCTGGAAGTCGACCCATAGAAGGGGGGTAATGTTACAGATATTATCTTCTTTCTCTTTATTTTTCTTTTCTCACAATCACATGATGTATCATGTGATTAACCCCTAAGTTAAAGGATCATGAGGTAAGATCATGTGACATTCCGACATAGAGTAATGTGGCTGCTGTGTGCCCTTCTCTATGGAATGGCTCTGCTGGGATCTGCTGTGTGATCTCTGGACACATGTATTTAATCTCCGTCGACCCTGAGACCCTGGTGGTTCTTATTCTCACATTCATCTCTGTGCACTTCTTTTCCATTCTGATGCATCTTAGAAGCTGCACCATCTACACATTTATTTAATTACCATCTTTACTTTAACTACATTTGTAATTATGCTCTCACGGCCTGTTGGTCTGTGCATGCTTTGTCTTAGTATATACAGTAGTGAATATACACCACAAGAACTTCAGTCAAGTTCTTGTCAGGGTTCCCCTACTCTAACTCTTGATTCTAAGTCAGTATCTTGTGGTAACAACCTAGTCATTATTTGATTAGGGTTACCAACAGCTCTGGCCAGACCATTTGCAGAGATTGCAGCATGAGCATGCATTTCCAATAAACCTGAAGTCAAAGAACTCTACAGAAGCCAGCTCTTTGTTAACTTCAATTACCTCTTTACATCCAAAGACCTTTCTAGTGTTATGACAAAGTACAGCCTGCCACATCTCAACTATGCATTAACAATCAATCCATGGCATCACATCCAAACTGCCTGGAAACACAAATTCAGATGCTCATCTGAGGTAGTACATGAGAATGACATGATAAACAACATTGAGGCTCTCCAGGCTGGACATGCACTGGCAACAGAAAGCTACATCTATGGTCTGAGCGTACATACCCTGGCTGGAGCACCAGAAGACTTATTGCCTTACTATCTTACAGCCAGTACATTCTGGCAGAAGCAATGTTAGATAGTCCCTGGTAAAACCCTGCTTCCTTATCAGCAAGCATGTACAATGGTCTCTGCAGCATCTTCTAACAACATGTGTAACTCTAGGAATACTTACACAGTACTAGCATTAGCACCAGCATCCATCTCCAAGTCTTTACCCATCAATGCTATACTACCAGTGCAGGACATAGCTTAACAGGTGTTGGCACTCTTGACACCAACCTTGCCTGGTCTTATCCAGGACACAGTCACCAAAGCTTTGAATGGTCTTCTGTCTACTCAGACCATGTCTCTGACAAAGGCAAAGGCAAGGCAGTGGAGGAGCCATTAGAGAACAGTTAGAAGGAGTATCTTGATGATGACAACAACAACAACAATGATGACATAGGATTAAGGCTGGCCTTGCAACAAGAAACTGAGATGAATGCTATAATGAGATCAGCTAACAATCAAGGAGAAGGTATGTGATATGTTAGTACACAAGACATTCTGGAAGTCATTTGGGACTGCTCCCTCTAGGGTCTTCAAACCTTGTCATGTCCTTCAAAAGACACATTGGTCCAGTCAGCTCTCCCATTGCTGATGCTCATCCTAGAGTTCATCAATGACTCACAACTGTCCTATCATTCCCTACACATATCAACAGCAGTAGTTTACCAGATCCACCACTCTCAACATCTGGTGCAAGCATTCCTAGGATCATGCCAGGTCTCTTAACCATCATGCTGGAATCCAATGCATTGGCAACCATGAGACGTGTCCTTGGATATCCTGCTATCAATTGGTGCTCAAATGAGCAAAGAGATGCAATGCCAGCAGTGTTGGCTTATAGCTCTGATATTGTTGCAGTGCTGGCAACCAGTGGTGGCAAGTCTATGCTGGCAATAGTGCCTAGCATAATGGAAGAAGCAACAGTGACAGTCCTGGTCCTGCCACTGAATGCTCTCATAATGGACTACCAGTATTGCCTCACACAGATGCAGATACCATATTAGCTATATGAAGAAGAGAACAATGGGGACACTCAGTTGGACATGACTAAGAATCTGATCCTGGTGTCTGCAGACAAGGCTCAGACTAGCAGTTGGCGAAGTGCATTGTCCACCCTAGCTCAGAAGAAAACAGTGGCATGCTTGGTCTTCAATGAGGCACATATTTCCTTGATTGCCAAGAACTATCATAAAAGCTTGGACAACATATATCAAGTATGGTCCATTCCCATGCAGCTTGTGTTGTTAAGTGCCACTCTCCCTCCCACCTTATTTCCTGAGCTCGGAATATCCTACAATCTACTTGCCAACATAACCATAGTTCGATGATCTACTAATCAACCAGAGCTTATCTACATTATGGAAAAGATGAGCACAATAGCCTTGCTCACAAGAACCATCCAGATCTTGGATAAAGAGGAGGTCAGCTAGAGTGAGGAAGACAGAGGATTGGTCTTTGTGTCATCCATTGCAGAAGAACAGAAGTTAATAGATCTCACCCATCATGCCTTTTATATGGGTAATCAAAAGAAGATGAAGGATAAAGAACACCACACTGCCTACAATGAATGGATTCAAGGATCCAAGAAGGTCATGGTCACCACCTCTGTCTTCAGTACTGGCAATGACTATTCCTATATCTGGCTTGTTATACAAATGGACAAGCCATTTGACATGCTTGAATTCATCCAAGGTCAAGATAAAGCTAGAAGGGATGGACAAACAGCCAAGTGCTATATCCTTGTACCATAGAGTGCTGGAAAGCCAAGCAGTAAGGAGCTAGAAGTAATGACAGAGAGCAAGCTTGCCATGTATGACCATGTATTCACATATGGTCTCAAACATTGTCTTCAATATGGCATAACCTTTTTCACAGATGGTACTGGCTTGGCCTGTCACCAATTTCCAGACAACCAGCTATGCTGTGTGTGCAGCAGGGATCTCCATCACAAGCCACAGAACATCCTGATTGCTAGCATGCCAAAGTCAAGAGGAGCTCTATCCAGACCTGCTAGTGTATCTAGTAGCTCAAATATTCTATTACACAAATCTCACAATCCATTCGCCCAAGCCAGCATAAGAGCCAAGCAGATAATGTCCTCACATCAGCTGGAAAACTTGATCAAGGTTAATGCCATGCTAGTTGTATTATGTTGACTAGAAGATATCTGTGCTCTATGCAAGATTCTGGACCCTGCAATGTCTGATGAACAGACTCACCACCTCTACTGCTGTCCATGCTTGACACCTCATGCAGATAGTAGTTGGGAAGAATACAAAGAATGGAAAAAGAGTCTATGCTATCTCAAGTGGTATGAGAAAATCTGCTGGCTCTGTCACATTTCCCAACTGAACAATAGTCTACATCCCACATTTCCAAGGCAAATAAGGGTAAACCAGACTGCAAGTTTGCAGACATTGTGGCCCCAACTGCATTTGCTATCTATCATCATCGAGATCTGAAAACAGTAGCATAGCAACACTTTGAAGAGAACTGGGTAATGCTAGACTTGTTTACTTTTTGGCTAATGGACAAGCCTGCAGTGGGTAGTGAGAGCAATCTGATAGACTTGTTTATGTGGTACTCCAATACCCATGGAAAGGACACCTAAGATACTTGAAAGTAACTATATTTACCAACCTGTTTCAAAACAGACTCATTATGCTATGATATGTTTAGTGAAAAGCAATACAATCTTTTTTATATTTGGAAATAGTTATACCCAGCACATGAAATGCCTATCACAAATACCAAATAACAACAACAATAACAATACTGCAATTGTTTTCACTTTAGAATTGTCTTTGTGCACAAGTATATCCTATAGTTATGCACAAGCTAGCAACCATGAATGAATACCACTCCAACAAATAGTGTGGGAACTGATTATAATAATCTTATTTGTATATATAAACAACCAGATTCTTGTGGCTATGCTAAAACACTTCTTGATCTCAAACTATCACCTTCCCAGTTTGGAATTGAAATAAACAAGTATAAACAAAGAAAAATGTCCAATAACACCATAAAATTAATAACATCTATGCACAAGTCTATGCTTAACTTGTGCTGGCTCAGGAACAGCAATCCATTCAGAATGTTATGGTCAGTGTTTCTAGTATAACTGACCACAGAGGTAAGTATCACATGCCACACATCCAAGTGCACAAGCATGAGAGCTATACTTATGCTGGCTTGGTCATAGGCAAATGTAGTAGATACCATGGATATAGGTATCTTTCATATCTTTATTTCACAACCTGGAGCATAAGTATATGAAACACTTATGCACATTCATCCCAGGACACCACCAATACCTGCACTGTCCAGGTAACATGACATATTTTCCAAAGAGAACAATCTCTATACTAACTTTTTTTCTTTTTTCTTTTTCTTTTCAACTGATACTGCTGACACTTTAACACTACTAGAGTCCTACTCTTTCACAAGCAGGGAGAAACTTTGGCACTGGCTCTGAAGGGCTCACTAAGGCTCTGCAGGTAAGCATGATATTTTTACCCCAAATTCATGCAACTCAATCAAGTCATTTCCAGGATGCCCATGTCCAAGCTGAAATAGATAGAGAAGATGATAACACCATGAGTGTGAGTGGTCTTGGTCAGCCTATGGAAATATGTTCTGGTACTGATCAAGTCAGGTGGACGAGGAGACAAGCCAGAGGCAAGAAGACCAGGTAAGTCAGATACATCATTATATATGTATCATATATATATGACTGATCTTTCTACTTTATATAGCACACTTGAGGGACAAAGGATAATCCAATGACCTTGGATAGTGATGATGAAGGCAAATCAGAGGTAAACATGCTGATCTTGTTCTATTTATGTATATGTTACTTTCTCACAATACTCTATTATTATTCAGGTTGAGGTCCAGATTGTATCTAAGCCAAAGGTAATCAATAGCAGTGTTGTCCATGTGTACAAGTATTTGGAATACTTATGCAAGCTCATAGAAATTATCTGCAAAGGGAAAGGGAAAGGTGAAAGAAATACCCATGAAAGTGGACATGAGTAAGAATGAAGAAGATGGCAAGGTAAATACTGTGTTTCCATACACATGCACACACACATGCACTTACACATATATTAATTAATTCTTACTCAGTAGGAACCAGCCAAATCCAAAAAGGTAGCCATCTAGCAAGTTCCATGTAGTGCAAGCATATGGTATACTTACACAATGGCATTACAGGGCAAAGGCAGAAATGCCACAAAGGGTACAGGCAAGGCTCCAAAAATGCCAAAAATCAAAACCAGGGTATGCATTTATCCCCTTTACAGTATAATAGGTATTATGAATATAACTTATGCTCACATGTACAGAATGTCAAGTGCAAGGATATTCAGTTCATGATGGAACAGATCCATCATGATCTCAAGGAGGCAACCCTTGGTTATGCTCTCATGACCTTGGTAAATCACAATGATCTGGGTCATGGTCCTCATGTGACTGCCCAGACAATTAATCCCCAACCAATCAATCTCAAATATATAAAAGATTTCAAACATTCCATTGTTCAAAAGGGATTACAGAGTAGGAAGATGGATAATGCAATTGTGCTGGGCATAGAGAGAGACTGGGTGGATGTAGACTCTCTGGAACTGATACATGAAGGTGTCTACACGAACAGAGTCATTTGGAAAAAGCCATTTTTTCCAATAGAATGCTCTATCCTCTATAATGGTAATCACTGCATAAACTATATGAGAACCAAGGACCCTTGTCATCTTGTATTCCTTGACCTGGTCATTGCCAGGGAAAACCTTGCCAAAGCATCCAATCAAGAGAAAAAGCAGAGATACAAAATAGCTATTCAAAATGCTGAAAGGATAATTAGGGACCAGGGTATCTGGCTGGTGCAGTTCATAGACATGAGTGAACGAGCACAAGTATACCCTATACTTATGCACCACTGATCCAATTCTTTCCCACATTTATTAGCCATGATTGAGCAGAGCAAAGATCCTGCACTCTTAAAACATTATCTTGTGATGAACTCTCCACTCGCAAACTTGGAGAACACTAAAGACATCAAGGTGTCCCAAGCACTTCTTATGATGGCCTCCATGTCTCCACAAGAGCACCAGTCCCATGCAAGCTCAGTCTATGCTCAATTGACTCCCTCCTCACTCCTTTACAAGATTTTAAAGGATAAGGGTCTATATACTACTATAATGAAATTGTTGACCTGGAACAATTTCTGTGGCACCACATCTGGAGCTGGGCTGACAGCACATCATCTGGTTAGCTGGCTACCAGTCTATGGTGATGTGAGTATTTTTTCTTCTTCTATTATAGTTCTCACATGGCATGCTGAGAATGGGATCCATCTCAGATGATGGAGCTGTTTGCAGATTACATAACAAGAACACTCAGATTCTTGTCCCTCCCACTAGACCTCCCAAGTGTCTCTACTGTGGACAGAGAAGCTGAAAACCTCAATGTCAATGTCCAGGACCTTTGAGAGCAGGCTGCATCTCTCATTCTCAAAGATATGGAAAAGTTTACAGCCAGCTGACATGGAGTGGGACTGCCTGGATACCCACTATCTCGACCAATGGATGATGGACTTTGTAGACCTAATATCTAGCATGAACCAGTTCAAAAAGTTTGGCTTAAAATATAAAGAGGAGAAAGAAGAATATGAGAAGGCAATGGGTGTCTACTGGATGTGCATACAATCCCACTGTGCCAAGCAGGCCCAGCATCCCCTGACCAACATGGAACTAGAGATAGCAAAAGTGATCCAGCTAATGGAGCAAAAGGTTAATTGGCTGCAAACTGGTCTGATTGTGGATGGCCCTCCCTTTTTACTCTCTCTCCCTCTACCAAACAAGTTTCTGCTATCTGACATCCTGAAACTGTACTCAAATGAGAAGATTAAACTGGACAAGATCATTATAGATGTAAGCAATCTCAATATTCAGCTTTCCTTTTTTTTTTTTCATTAATTGTAATTGATCTTATTATATGGTTAGTTGACTGCTTCTGTGGAGCCCATGGCCAAGATTGTTATAGAGCAGCATAAGATGGCTATCAAGGGAGAGAAATTTATCCATCCATGGACCATGTTGGCGACCCTAATCTAATAAAGACTAGGTCGTTACCACCAGATACTAACTTAGAGACAAGCAATAGAGTAGAGGAATCCTGACAAGAACTTGACTGAAGTTCTTGGGGTGTTTATTGACACTACTTATATACTGGTACATGATGCGCATGGACCAACATGCCATGTGAACATAACTACCTCTAATAGATAAAGTATCATTGGTAATTAAGTAAATGTGTATACAGTGTGGCTTCTAAAAAGGTCAAGAATGGAAGAAAAGTGCATGGAGATGAATGTGGAAATATCTAAATATATACATGCAAAGAAGAACCCTCAGGGTCTTCAGGGTTGATGGAGATTAAATATATATGTCCAGAGATCGCACAGCAGATCCTAGCAGAGCCATTCTATAGAGAAGGGCGCACAGCAGCCACATTACTCTAAGTCAGAACATCACATGATCTGTAACTCATAGTCCATTAAGTATCATGATTATCACATGCCAAGTCACATGATCATGGAAAATAACATGAAAAGTACATATTGTCACAGACCACATATATTAGTGCACTCTTTCATATTGTCAAGGGTCCTGAAGAGTCTCTCAATGAGATGAGCACAAATATATACTATACTTGTGCACACATACTAACAGCATGCCATCCAGTTATGGTCTCTATTGGTGGAGACTCACAGAAGCCATATGTTGTCACTCACAAGATGGTCAAAGGAGTTGCTGTTAAGATCAGCAAAGCTTGACAAGAGCATGTGTTCAAAGGAGCTGATCAGTCTGGTAACAGTTATCCTGAAAAACTATGGCATAGCAGTCAAGGAACACCATGCCCTGAAAAGGGATTTCTCTCACCCTGCTCCTAATACCTCTGGTGGTTCATCTAACTTGAAGGATGAGGCACAAACAAATATATTGCAGATCTCTGTCAAATGCTCTATATCACATTTTTGAATTGGTGGGAGAAGCGAGTGGTCAAGATGGTGGAAACATTTGTCAAGCAGACCATACCCTTCAGTCTCTGTAAATCTGAGTGCAAGTAGCTGTTGGCCACATAGGAAGATTGGATGCTAAGAAAAAAGTTGGGGTCCATCTTAAAGAAGAATGGTGGGATGGTATGGTGGGACAGCTTTGATTCATGTCCCACCAACATCAAATGTATTGATCAAAAGGACATGCCTGAGCGCATCCAGGGTAAAAGCCAAGGAAATAGGACAGTATGAATGGGCCGTATGGATGAAATCCACAAATTCAACATAGATATGGTAAAGAAGATGGTGGACACTGTTATGGGGGAAAACCTTGGGCTTCTATCTCCTGGAAAGACCTCAGAGACCATTTCTTGACCATTGTGTACATTATGTGAGGTAAGTAGCTTATACATAGTATACATGGCGCAAGTATATTCTATACTTATGCTGGATCTCATCACAGGTGATGATGATACAGAGTGAAAAGCATCTCATGCACCTTGATAACCCTGCTCTTGATATAAATGAAGTCCACAATTATCCATGTCATCTGAAAGAAATGAAGTGGGAATATATCCCTGATAGTCTATTTCCTATGATAGCAACAGATGCAGAAAAGGAGACATTCTGGAAGCCTTTGGATAATACTCCCACCCTCAAGCCAATCACTTATCTCAACCTTGTAAAATTCAAGGACTACAAGATCTTGGACAAGGATCTAAAAGAGCTACAGGCAAGAAAGAAGCTTTGGTTGAAGGCAGATGAGGAAAGAGAAAAACTCATCAAGTATGACTGCCAGACACAAGCAAGAATACATGCTGCACAGGAAAAGGGTGTGTTATAGTGACTCCAAAAACTGTTCCAATATTTTGTAGTTTTGGAGTGTATATTAAATAGCAGTTGTAGGCGTGGGAATTCCGCTTAGTGTTGGTAAGAACATGTGCTATACAAACCCCTGGCTACCTGCTGACCTAATACTCATGTGATTTGGCTCAGGGGTCACTGAGATATATCCATTTTAAAACAGGAACACCATTGGAACAGTTTTAGAGCTTTTGAAATAAATAGAGTATTTGGTATATATTAGTACTTAGTGTATCCTCCTTTGGCTTTGAGCCTGAATCCTTCTAGGCATGCTCTCAATCAACTTCTGACACTCCTAAATTGATATCTTCTCCCAATCCTCCTGAATCCTATCCCACAACTTATGAATCCCACTAGAGAGCTTTTCATGAGCTGCAAGCCTCCTTTTCAGATAATCTCATAGATGCTCAATAGGGTTTAGGTCAGGAGACTGTGCAGGTCATACCATAGTCCTAAAATCCTGCTCCTCTAGCTATCCCTTCACCTTTCTACAGGTGTGCTTGGGGTCATTGTCCTGCTGAAAGATGATGTCAGGAGGATTAAGATCATAATACTGCAGAGTATCCAGCAGCTCATCCTTCAAAATCTGAAGGTAAAGGTCTTCATCCATCCTACCATCAATCTTGGCAGCATAGCCAATACCATGCCAAGTTATACACCCCCATATCATCACAGAATCACCTCCAAACTTGACAATTCCCTCTACCAACCTATTACTGAGCCCCTTACCTGCCTTTTTCCACACCCATTTGTGTCCATCTGACCCTAGACGATTGATTTTGGTTTCATCAGACCATACTACCCTCTTCCAATCATCCATAGTCCAATCTTTATGGGCATAGGCAAAATCCAAATGGGCCTTGTAATGTCTAGTAGAAAGAAGAGGGCGTTTGGACTTGACTACAGCCTTCATACCAGACTTTTTCAAGTGAAGGCAGACTGTGTTGGCAGATAGAGGCTGGTTAATGATATTGGAAAGTGTTTTGGTCACCTGAACAGCAATCTCAGCTTTGCCAGAGGTGATAAGATGCTGAGTATAATAAATATCTATAGGGGAAAGCTTGGATAGATGACCTCCAGAAGACTTTTGAAGGTTGGAACATTCCTTGGAACAAAGTCTGGAGATGGTGGCAATGCCTACACCAGTGCTGGATGCAATAGAATAAATAGAATGGCCAGAATCAAGCTGAGAGAGGATAGTACTCTTTTGAGTAGCAGAAAGAGATCTCATGATGATAGTGGTTGAGAGCAAAGAAGTGTGAGACTTATTTCAAGCTCAGGAATTATATTTATATGTGTGTCTTTGTTTGTAGCACCAAATAACAACAGCTATCCCTTTGTTTTACTGAAATTTTATGGATTATGTTAAAAGCTCTAAAACTGTTCCAATGGTGTTTCTGTTTTAAAATGGATGTATCTCAGCAACCCATGAGCCAAATCACATGACTATTAAATCAGCAGGTAGCCAGGTGCTTGTACATCACATGTTCCCACCAACACTAAGTAGGATTCCCATGCCTATAACTGCTATTTCATATACACTCCAAAACTACAAAATATTGGAATAGTTTTTGGAGTCACTATAAGTAGCAGATGGATGTATAGTCTTTAGTATTGACAGCCAGGCAGCTATATAGGACTGATATGCAAAGGCACACTCCCTGGTCATTGATCTGGCAAATGTGGTGTGGACTGCAGAGACAAGATCCATTGTGTAATCTAAAGCTTCCCACAGCTGAACCATAATT
The DNA here is from genome assembly GCA_038092855.1 of Boletus piedmontensis. NCBI lineage: Eukaryota > Fungi > Basidiomycota > Agaricomycetes > Boletales > Boletaceae > Boletus > Boletus piedmontensis. The sequence continues at coordinate 11,453 of JBBPRD010000215.1, forward strand.
GCACTAGACTTGTGAACTATGCCATTCCCCCATAGGCTTACTAGTGCAAGCAGGAGATATACCATGATCATCATATACCATTCATTCACTTTCAAGCTACCTGTCTCTGGTAATCCAAAATTATGAGGGATACTCATTAGCCAAGAAGAAATATCTGACATTCTTATCATAGACCATATTTGCTCAAGGATCTCATGGGTTGCATATCTAGTTAGCTGTTTACCAGGGGACCAAGGTTTGCCTTTTGCTAGTTGATTATCAGACAATAGGAGATTGGTGGAGCAAAGAGGAACCTTACCCATTTGACAAGTATATCCATGAAGTTTGTCTTGTATATCCAACCTTTGGATGATAGTTGGGGATGCAAATCATTGGTGATGAACTGCAATGATTTTGCATTCTTTTCTATAAGTCATTTAACAAGTGAATTTATGTGGTAGTTAATCCAGGTTTCCTAACCACTATTTTCTGCATGGAAGTTCATTACCAAGGCAGTAAGTAGCATGTGGATGCCCCTTACTTGTTTAATTTCTGTAGCCAATATATTATGTATATTAGAATCAGGGAGTTGGAATTGGTGCAAAAAAGCAGATGGGGATATGTCATGGGCATTTGCAGAAATAGTGGTAAGGTAGAGGACATTGTGTACATGGAAACTAGTGATTCCTTTGAGAATATAATGCATGACATAGATCACCAGCTGATATGCTGGATTCCAATATGGTAATTTCCAGAGTGGTAATTAATGTACACCATTTTTGGTAAAGAGTTTCTCTTGTTCCACTGAAGAGCCTGCATTCTTGTAAGCCTCCACTTGATGTTATAAGATATCTTTATCTCACAGCTTCCAGCAATCTGAGTCAAAACCTGTTCTCTCAAGAGTCTTAGATCATTACCAAGTCAAATACTGTAGTAAAAATGGCTTGAGTTTGAAGCCATTTGTACTGTCTTTCAAGCTGCTGGGAGATCATAAACCATGCAGACAACTGCAGACCTAACTACCTAACCCACAGGATAAAGGGCTATGCAATTGAAGTAGATCCCATATCCCCAACTATCTACCATGTCATTAATTAGAGGGTCAAGAAAGTGGTTGAGTTGATTATCACAAGGCTTATCAGGGCCAGGGACAATCCCTACAAGATATATGTTCTTGGGCTTGTAGCAAATATTTAATGGAAGATTAAGGCAGGCATAGAAGATGATCCCACAGGATGTAGTTGTACCCAGTACATGAATACCTTCTACATTGAAGAAATCAATGTTATGAGAAAGAAAGCAAGGTAATCTTTCCCCTTCCTGTCAATGAAAAGGGTACCCAGTGAAGAATTCTCAAAGGACCTCAGGAATTCTCTATCCCAAACATTCTGTGAACTAGTAGGTGATGAATGGCAATTACTGACAGAATCCATTAGCCAATTACAAGGTATGTTAATGAGGGTTTCAATTTCAGCCCTGAAGAGCAAGTTCACTATAAAAACATGAAAGTAATGATAAATATATAGTTTGATGGGAATATGATCTGACAATAGTTGAAGTAAGGGCTTGTCACAAGCAGGTAGCCATGACTTTGGTTTATTGTCACAACAGCTTGGGTACTTTGGAGTGGTTGATCCAAGTTTGAATATATGTTTATGGATGAAACTGCAAGATGGACAGGTAGCAAACACAGTGATCCCATGATGGAGATTAAAGTAAGATAAGGTACTGTGGATAGTCATTGGAACCTACACCATGGTATATTCCCCAAGAACAGATGTATTCCCATTTGTTAGATCCTGAAACACAAGCTGAAATACCAGAGAGATGAGCCCCATGATAAGATCAGATATGTACTAACTGATACCAAGGATAACAGTATAGAGTACCCCAAGGAATATGGAGACATGGGCATTTCATCACAATGATCAATAGGGTGGTGATAGTGGTAATCTACAAGCAGCTGCATTACTAGTCATCTAGTGGTAAATACCACATGATATATATATCACAATGACATTTGATAGCTTCTTGGTGGCTATTGCTTGCTTGAGTTTCTTATGCTATAGTAGTTGAAAGGAGCTTTTCCAAGTTAACCATTAAGGCCTGCTTGTGGTCATGCACAGAGTGTTCATGATGGTTGATATTATCCAGAGCCTCTTTGAGAATGAGAATGTCTTTTCAGATGTAGTAGATGTCTATGTAGCAAGCATCATGGATATGGTTTCCATATAGAATTCAATGGCATTTAAGTATGAGTGAGTGACAGTTGTATACTAGTCATGCATTCCTCTGGATATGCTGCATGCACCATCTCAGGCAAAGTGGTGCTTAAGAGCAATTGGCATGCATGAACTTGACACAGGTATTTTCAACTGGCTAGGGCTCTCAAGTGTCATGGATGAGTGATGAGATACCTCTGTCACCTGCAACTGTTGAGAGTTGTGGCAGAGGGCAAGGCAAGCTAAGCTTGCTGTAACATCATGAATGGAAGGAACAGATATCCCAGATAAACAACATTCATTAGCACACCACTGAAATTCCTCTCTAGACAACCACAGTTTACTAGGCTGGGAAACATTATCTAGACCATTGTCCATAAGCATAAAATCTAAAATACAAGCACTGATAGAATCAACATCACTATATTGAGAAGTATCAGTGTCAATGGGGTTGACATTGTCCATGCCTGTAGATAACTGTAACTTTACTTCAGTTATTGTCTTTTTCAGGCAACTTGGCCCTGTGGGAAATTTATGTAAAAAAACTCCTCTCATCTTCGGTTGACCATAGCACCTCAACACCCGCTTGGAACTCTACGGAAACAATACCATTCGACTCGGGCAAGCCCAGTGATCACTCTCCAGATAGACCAGTGGAGAAAAAACGAAGTTTTGAAATTTCAAAACTTCGGGGCTCCGGGGTTTTTGATTCCAGTATGTTCCATGCTCCTTTTTGTTGTTCAGTGCTCAGAAACACATTGCAGATATGCCACAAGGTCAGAAAACTGTACTGGAAATCCAATGGGCCATTGTACAGCTCTCCAGGTATCTGGATTGTGAGCAGATTGCTATATGCCTCAACATGTCCACTTGCACAGTCAGATGAGTTCAATCACACTTTTGCACATACAGAACAGTCCCTGACCCAGGTGACCATCCAAGTCAGGTTCTGCGAGACAGAAAGGATAGCAAGCATCTCAAGAATGTCAATGTTGAGGTAATATTTTATTGGAGTTGATCACACAAGGACTAATGTGTAAATCACTGTAGTTTCTTCTAGGTACAATTAAAAAACCCTGGATCTTTACTTAGACAAACTCCAAGAGATGTTGGCTGTATCATGTGGTGTTCAGGTTTCACGTTCAACTGTTTGGAGAACACTTTCTAGATTAGGATTCACAATGAAAAAGATAAATGCCTCTCGACATTTGTGTAACGTTCCTAACCTTTTTAGATTTCACATGTTGCAGTAGAACAATCTGCGCAAAAATGACTCAAATATCTTGCCAGGATAGGAATGTATGAGGCTGACCAGCTTGTTTTTGTCGATGAAAGCTCTGTGGATTATTGAACAACCTATCGTGATCATGCCTGGTCAATTCGAGGTACCAAAGCACAGTGTAAAGCATTCTTTGTATGTGGCTGACAGTGAGTTCAGAGTTTTCAGACATCATTGTAGATTTGCTGATGCTTGCTGATTGCCACACAGCTTCTTAGTTCTCCCTGTGCTCTAGCTTTGTGATGGCATTCTCCATTGTGATGTCATTGAGGGGTCATTCTGTACCAACACTTTTAAGAAATTTATCGAGCAATTACTTGACACTATGCAGCCATTCCCAGCTCCAAATTCCATTATCATAATGGATAACTGCCAGATTCACAAACATTCTGATATCCAGGAACTCATTTGGGCGAGGTACATATTTCTATCACTAGATCTCATGAATGCAAGCTGACTATTGTATGGAGGAATGCGGTATGAGTTTCTGCCACCCTACTCTCCAGACTTCAATCCTATCGAACTCGCTTTTTCCGCCATGAAATATCACCTTTGTAGAAACAGTGATTACACTCAGATGGCCATGATGCAGCTGTCAGATGAGGAAATCTATGTAGCTCTACTTCGGGCGCTGTATGTTATCACTCCTGCAGATGCATTTGGCTGGTTTGGACATTGTGGCTATGTATAATATCCATGTTCCCTACAAATCTTTCATATGGAATGTTGTTGTTTTTTATGATTTTTGAGTGTCAATATCGTTATCTTGATAATCGACATAATACTCTCCAAGTCTCTCTGTCATGCCCATCACAAACATCAACTTTGCATTGCAGGTAAGTCAATGAGGCAGAAGATTTATGTCCATACTGTGACAACTTGTAAGTACTTACTGCGTGCCTCCCACTCCGACAACCTCAAGCTCGAATGGCCACCTGCTAGTGGCAGCTCAACTCCATGTCTCGTCGAAAGCACAAAAGCAATGCAGCGAGTGACTCTGAAGTGTCACTTGCTCCCCAAGGTTGCATTGCTTCAGGTAAGCTTATTGAAAATCTATCAGACGATAGATTCCTCACTCCATTTGACTTAGCTGCAAAGAAACCTAGAGCTTGTGCATGCTGTCATTTACAGAAGGTGCGCTGCAAGCTCCTTCCCAGGGGAACCGCATGCTGCAAATGCATACAAAGTAGTCATACTGGGGAGTGTCAGATTCAAGAAAACCACACTCCCTCAACATGTGGTACCAGCGAGCCACCAGCTGGCCCTCTGAGTCAAGCTGGCCCCAGCAAGCCTACTACTACTACCTCACATAGGTCTGCTCCCCAGTCCACAACTATAGCGCATTGTCAGCTAGAGAAGCAGAGGTACACTTCCCCTGCGAATCCTGCAATCCTGCCTAGATCACAACAGAGCCTGGGTGAGTCAACATCACACACACCTGCAGCAGACACTCACAGAGTTTTTGTCTGCAGGTAATATAGACTCCATTCCTGAACTTGATGAACCCTACAATGCTACTACACCTGGCTATGACTCCAACGCTGATGCCCTCATATTTCCATCAGACACATTCAATGATGTGAACAAATTTCTAACTGTTGTTACTGCCGATGAACCTGGAGATTCTGAGTTTGATATGGATGCAGATGACAGCGAGCCCAGTGAGAATTTCAACATGGACGTCTCGAGTGATGGGGATGAGTCAGAATGAGTTTCTGAAGATGATGAATCAGATATTGAGATGCAAAAATTGTTCCAATGATGTCCCAACATCAAGAACATGATAGTACGTGTGCCTGCCAAACAGAAGGAGAAGACTGGCTTAGCTACCAGCAAGAAAACATCTACTACAATGAAATCTGCCCCCCCTTACGACCCGGAAACTTGTTGTATGTTGCATTGTCGAGTTTATGTGCTAATCCTCCATCTTACTTTTGTTATCAGCTTTCATGATTCAATGTACTGCTTATCGACCAGATGGCTCAAATGCACCATTTGAGATACCCTCTGTGATCAGTTTTGATGACCTCCATGTTGCTGTTGTGGAGAAAGTTGATCACTTTCCAGGTTTAGTTCAGCTTCAGTATCAACTGGAGTCTGACAAAGCAAAGCAAGGTTTTATTTCCATACAGTCCACCCAGGAAATGAACATCTTCAAGGCCAGAATGCGACCTCTAATCGTTCCTGCATGTCTCACAAATGGACAGCCATCAACTTGTGTCCCAAAAAACCCCCTTGTTTATTTCCAAGATGCTACCACTAACGACACTTTGACACAGCCTAGCAATGGTATGAAGGGTGTGAGTTCAGTCCCGTCATTCACAGTACTCCCATCCCTCACCTCGCTGACATCCTCTCCAGGCCACAAAGACCTCTGGAGCAGCCAAATCAAAGCCATTTTCATCATCAAGTGGCCAACTTGAAGGAACAAGTTGTCATGAGGAGTTGATGAAACAATTCCAAGAAAGGTGGTCGTGCCAGGTACACTCAAAGGGTCCCGAAAGTCTGATGTACTGTTATACTCCAAGCAGTGGTGACATCTGCTATCCATTGACCATTAGCAACATATCCTTTTGGGCAATAGAGATTGTGAGTCTTTCAGCTTGGTTTTGTTCAGGTTTGTTGACAGTATGTGTGCTCAGATAGATGGAAAAGCAACGATTGATGAGAAACCTATTGGCCTGCAAATGCACACTTCAAAGATGTGTATGTGAACATCTTGTTAAATAACTGGAATCTCACAGCTGGAGTCCACTGTCAGAAACTGGAGGAAAGCGAAGACAGTGGACTCCGACTACTGTAGGAGCGAACAACAAACAAATAAAAACAACAACAACAATGCGCCACAATGTGGCA
>JBBPRD010000216.1:0-17770 GCA_038092855.1 Boletus piedmontensis
TTCCAGGCTGCAAACAGGAAGGGCGACTTTCAGCCGGGTTTGCGCAGCCAAAGTGTATCCGGTTCGTGTAACTTACATAAGCTGGTGCCGTGGGCCTTCAACCCTTTCTCAAAGCCTTAGGTAACCCCAGTCAAGCCAAGGTTTGGTTAAGCGAGTGCGGCGCACCGCAGTGGCATTATCCTAATGGAACATAATCCAAACTACAATATCTTGAACTATGTCCACTTCGACGAATGAGTGTGGCTCACCATACAATACAGATATAAAGGGAGCAGTTCTGGAGGAGGCCATACCAGGTATCAGCACACACTGGGTGGGAGGTTGCCGTTCGAGGTGGGGATGTCAAAGTTCCCGTCCTGTGCGCAAAGGGATTTGATGCTTCTCTTCAGGCTATCCTCTTCTGAACAGCTGCACGATGGGCGTCAGAGAGTTGGTTACCGCGAGGGTGGCCAGTATACAACAGGTGTCGTCATCAAGACGAACAGTCCTAGGTGAATGACGTGAGTTACAATAGGGATGAATTACCAGCGAATCTCTTTGTTTTCCGAATGAACGACAGGAATGACCCCTGCTCTGGTGAGACCCAGTGAAGATGAGGGTGGACACAGTCTTGGCAGTCTCGTCCTCGCGGCCGGGTAGGGTGCGTGGATATGAAGGCGTATCGGGGGCGGTGTGGGTCCGTACTCTCCAAAAGGGTTTGGAGGAGGGGGAAGACAGAGTTATGGGCGGCAATGGACGCATGCACGACGAGACTGCGGAGGGTTGGCAGTGTCGTTACACGAAGGACAGAAGACGTTGACGATAAAAACTGGTTGGTGGCGCTTCATTCGTCCGCCCGATGTTTACTAATTTTTGCAATCGATCGGGCTCAGCTCGCACACGTCGAACGATAGCGGAAGGTACGTGCCACGTGCAACGCGTCATATCGTCGCTGTCGCTGCTGCAGCCTCCGGGTGGCGGCGCAAAGTCGGCAGGCGGAGGTGCATGCGGGAGTGATTGGTGAAGAGTCGGACTTCTCGAACGAAGCAGGCGAAAGCGAGACTCCAGGAGTCGTGCAGCGGTCGAGCTGCCTTTCGAAAAGTCATTCATCTTCTGTGAAAGATGAAGCAGACGTTCTCATACCATTCGTGAAATTATATCAAACGGCCTGGAAGAAGCTGTTGACAGTGGGGCCAAGCAGAGGCGGATCATAAAGACGCGCCGTGGAGGGAAGCCCTGGAACGGAAGGGACGACGGAGTCGCGAGGACACACCAACTGCGACGACCCGCCTGCAAACGCAAGCAAGCATCGACGAGAGGTACACATGGGGTCGCGAGGACATAACGTGCCAGGCTGTGAGAAAGGGTTCGTAGGTAGCTGTGGTAGCGGGCCCTGTTATCACTGGCACGATCGTCATTAGGAACGGCATTGTTGTGACAACGTGACGGTGTCACACTGTGTACGAGGGCCACAGCCCGTTCGGTAGAGCCTCCTTTCCTCAAGCACTTCGACACGCCGTGAAATCATCCTCGACGAGCGAAAGAGCGTTGTAGAGTGGTTGGAAGGGAAAGTCGCAGATTTGGACCGGATAAGACCGTCGGCATGTGGTCGGCGTCTCCCCTGATCCATCATGCCCAAGTTGGTGTTTGTTGACGGTTTTCTTTTTGATTCTTGTTGTGGATTCAGATAGAGTCGACGACGCCGCCTGGCACGCCCCCGCGTCGAGGAGGAACGAGCGCGGCACCTTCCACTACGCACAAACGTGCTTCCCATCCGTATGCGGATGACGCTACGTCGCCTGCCGAACGAGATCTCCCGCGCACACGTCTGGAAGCCGTCAATACACTGAGTCCGCGCGTCCTCTGCCACAGCAGCTGCACGCGCCAAAAAGATCGAGCAGGAAATGGTGGACGCAGGTCTCCTTCCTCCCATCCTCCCCCGCCCGTCACGAAATCCCAGCAATCCCGCCGCGAGACCGTCTTTTGTCAATTTCGGATCTCTGTGACGGATAGGACATGATAGAAAGACTGAACTCGACCACTCACGCTCGTCCACAAGAGGCGGAACAGGTCCCGGTCATCGCCATCGCGAGACCTAGCCAAACTTTCGAGGAAGAAATGATGGCCCGCAAACGAAGTCGCGACGTCGACAGGTCCACCTCTGACACGACTCGGAGACCCTCGTCACGAACGAACGAAGTTTATTGCGGTATTTCCCCTCGACCGTCAAAGAGGCTCGTTTTTCTGACTGGAGTGTAGTCCTCCCCTTTCTTTTCCCCTGGCCCACCGCTGGTGCCGATCTCTCTACCACCCGGGCACTTACCGTGTCTTTGGGACACGACGCCTGGAGACCGCGACGATGGCTCGCTTTCGTCACCATTCAATCTCAAACAGAGTGACAAGAGTCGAATTCCATCTCCCAATTCGAGGGCAGCGTCTGCAACCTCCAACCTGGCCACCGGGGTGATGCACGCGTTCGTTGTCGTCTGTGTGGACACCCAACTCGGTCACTCTCTTCGTTGTCTCACTGGTAGGAAATGTTGTCAGACGTATCTTTGAGTATTTGTTGATCGCTCAGCGCCAGGGTGCTGCGCACGAAACCTGTTCGCTGGATCTACTCTAGTTCGGACAAGGAGTTATGCCTCCACCAGTAGCTGTATACATCGCTGCGGCTGTCGTAGGTGTAGCAGCAGTGGTCGCGTTCAAAGAGGTGCGTTTGTGTCCGTCATATGCTCACTGCAGCCTTGGGAGAAAACACGTGTACTCACATGTGCCTCGTTCGGTCTCTTCTCGCTGTCTCGCTGTCTTCACTGTCTAGCTCGTTTACGAACCGCATAGAGCTCCCAAACTTGAAGCATGGGCTGAAGACTTTCTCCAGCGGAGACGCGCGGCACGCAACAGACATGCGAGCGCCGTTCCGGTCAGGACTTCACGTCGTCGCCATTCATCCTCTTCTTCCGGTTCATCGAACAATGATCCTCAGAGAGATCAGGGTGTGAATGATAGAGCGCTGGGGCCGAACGATTTCTCTGTGGATGGATTAGAGCTAGAAGTACTCGCTTTGAGAGAGGTAGACGAATGGCGGAACGAGGTACTCAAAAGTCAAGAAAGGACACGAGACGGTCTGAGAAAGCGAAGAGCAGATTGACTCAGGGATGACTTTGATGGTTTCGACATCGCGAGCACAACTCTTGACGAGGTGAGTGCTCAACTTGGCTACCTTTGCTGCCCGGCATACTCAATACGATGATCACAGTCATTCACATCTCTTACGCACACCCCACTCGCACCGACACTTGTGATCTCTAATGTTTCTTCCTCATTCACACCTAACACTGTGTCACTGCCTCTAACTCCGACTCACCGCCCTCGGTCTGAATCTCAGTCAACGGCAACACAAGAAGATGTCAGTACAATATTCATAGTTCCACATTCACCGCCATCCCCTATCCATGAAATACCGGTGACGTCTCCGAGGATGGCATCGCGCCCGGCTCCGCCGACCCGACGCCTCGCACACCCACCGATGGTGCGGGCCATCTTGACATCACTTTCCCATCCCCACTTGTAATTCCCAACATTCTTTCACCTGAAACCGAGGGTGCCCCACGTCCCTTGCCATTCACCCCAATCAATCAAGTCGTGGCTGATGAGGGTCTCCATTTGGTCCTCTCCTTCCGGACACGCCCCGTCCAAGTGCAGAGATATACGGAGAGAGGCCGTTTTCGCCGATCACGAGGGTGATGGGATCTTCGTCTGGTTCTGTATGTGCCACTGGGTTAAAGGGAGCGCTCTCTTCCAGGACTAATTCTATGAGTTCGGTTCGGACGCTTGGAGGCTATGGAGTGCTCAGGAAAGGCAGCGGACTCGCGAATGAAGTGGTAACGAGTGGCCCCGACGATAGCGAGGAAGAAAACCATCCCCATGCTCCCACGTCTACCTTTAATTCTGCAGATACGAGATGGAAGGGCCGAGTTTATCCCTCACGTCGTCTTCTTTCTCACTGAGCTTGGTTGGAGTGTGAAAATATGTAGTTCGTCAAGGTTCTTCTGTAGATCGAAAAACTCCACTTGGGATACATACTGCTGGAGTAACTTGAGGGCCTTGGCATGCATCTTCCCCCCGCCATGCAAGAATACTATACTGTACAACTTCTGACTCAGCGTGACTGCTAGCGTTCTCATATCTTACTCATTTCTCCTTCGATTAAACCCGTTCGTACTCGCAGATATTTCAGAATATATATTAGATGTAATGTAGCTGTTTGGATGATGAAAATGGTGTGTTGCGAAAGTGCCGAAACAACATGCCTGCCGAAGTTGTTGTACAGTATAGCATAAGCTCCGCATGTTTCTGTACTCCAAGGAGTGTGTTAATGAGATCCTCCTCTCCCCGCGCACTACAATGCGAGAACGGCCTCAGTTCCTCTTCCACCTCCACCACCTCGCACCAATTTGGCAACCGACAAAGCGGGCCCAACATACTTGGTCTCCCAATCAGATAACTCTTGAACAATGCTGTGTCAACGGTCTGAGCTCTCCTGACGAGCTCGTCTTCAGTGAGGACTGTGAGTGCGACGCCAGACCGTAGAGCGTAGAGAGAGGCAGGTGAGGTAGAAGACAGCGTCGGGAATAGGTGCGACCGCGAAGGCGTTATGTGATCCGGGAGGCGAGTGCGCCAGCAAGCTTTGGCCGAAGAGAGGTCAAGTAACGCCAGAGTGTCTCCAGGGAACCCGTCGCGTCGTCTGTACGGGGAGACGTCCATACCAAAGGGCACGCGGGAAGCAATACAATCGCTCGCTGTTACAAACCTACCACAGCAGAACAACACGCACCGACAACCTTTCCCTTCTTCTTTCCGCCCAGTGAAGTGGGATCGTCCTCCTTGGACGCCGCTGCTGCAGGCAACAAGACACCGAAAGTCGTCTTCGCCCGTACCCTAACGGAGCCTGTTGGCGATGGCGACCTCGAAATCGTCACCAGAGGTTTTTCTTTACTCGCCATTGTACCATCCTTACTCCCCGCTTCACTCGATTTGGTTGACACTGCGTCTTCCGCTCCACCAACGCCTCCACCGGATTGCTCCTTTGACTGTGCAACAGGACCCCCAAACAACGCTATCCAATCTTCTTGTTTCACCGCCAATCGTCCAGCCACCTTATTAGGATACAATGCGATAACCTTTGCGGGATTCACATCGAGATCTAAGAAGGTATTTATTCCATCGTCATATTTGCCAGACCGGAACTGCGAAACGGCATCGAGCGCGAGAATGAGAGTCCGTTTGGGGTTAGGAATTGAGCCGTGGACATGGTCTAGTAGGGCAAGTGCCTCGGTGTAGGACGCTTGTGACACCAACTCCTCGATTTGCGCATCCCAATCACGCATAGCAAACTTCCGGATGTTAGTACCCTCCGAGGTTGCGAGTGTCCGGTCGAGAGGAGTAGAGACAAGAAAGAGATGAGAAGTGGTCTTCAAGGTTGTTGCGAGAGCTGTCCTGGAATGAGTAGACGTGACATTGGTGGTGAGTAGTCGTAGGGATGAGCTCGCGACGGCTGTATTTGCGCTATTCGTAGAAGCGGATGTTTGAGGGAATGGGAACGCGATAGTCTGCACTGGGAACATGTCATGTAGTAGATGAGATGATTTGAATGTTTGAATGACTGGAGCCTGGATAAAGGATGTTTGCGCTTGTGTTGCACTGTCGCTTGTGGCAGCGATGAAGAACTTGGGGGGAGTAAAGCGTTGCTCAAGCTATTAGAAGGTTCTGCGGTAACGGGTACCGTACCAGCTGGAAGGATGGAAAATATATACGGGTTCACGAACACTAGAGAAGTCCGATGGTAATGACAGAGCGGTCAGTAAGTATAGGCGGAGAATAACAAACTTACCAATCTCCTCGGGCTGAGTCGGCCAGTGAATGCTATCCTCTTTCATCCCGACACCAACAATCTCATCAATCACGGTCCTCAACGAAGAAAATGATCTAACTTACTCTCTCTGACAACAACGACTTCTCTCTCACCAACCCTTGCTAGGCCGGGTTTTGCGTTCCTGCCTCCCAGGCCGAGACTTCCCCATTCCTAAACCTGATGAGGAAGGAGCGGTAGGTACGAGTGCAGGCATCGTAACATCGACAAGCATCGAGTTCTCCAAAGAGAAGATCGCAGATTCAGTAGGAGAGTATACGAAACATACGTGCGAGAGGTCCAAGAATGCCACTGCACGAGGAGGGTGAGGAAGCGGTGCTTCCTGATCATCATTGCGTTGCACGAACACCAATCAGAGTAGTGGCGAGTAGAACTGCGTACAGACGTATCAACTCACCTCGACCTCTTGAGCCTCACCATCCTTCCGGCTGTACACAGCCACTTTCCGACGACAGCCTACCACAAGAGTTGTCACTACGGTTGGAATTGGTATCAGCCCTTTCTCTACTTCTCCAGAAAAACCCTCCAGACGGGGAGAACTGGATGGGGCGGGACTTTGAGCCCTAGGGACAGCGTGCACACCCGAGTGAACAGCAAACGACGAGGCGCTCTTTGCTTGAGTAAGTTTTGTCGATGGTGAAAACGGGAGACTTTCTGGGAAGAAACGGGCGTCGATGAATGGGCAAAACTAACTGGTGGAAGAGACTTGAACCGAAGAGGACGACGAGCGAGTTAATATCCTTGATGTACCCTAGCTGATCAATCGCCTTCCTGGATATCCCACTCTTCGTCTCGACCCGCGTGGTTGTCGGGTTTACTCCTTCGGCTTGTCGAACAGCACGACAGGACTCCATCAGTGAGAATGCATAGGCGAGGGCACGAACGCACCCGCGTCAGATCCATCATTCAAGTCGTAAATGTGTATGTTACCGGTCGCCGTGCCAATATAATATTAGCCTGTTCCCTTGGCAGACCGTCAGTGTGGGGCTCCTGTGCATCACGGTAGCGGGAATCACTTTGAACAAGTAACGACTCGGGTCGTTCCTTGAATCCATTCTGAGCACGGTTGTCGGTGTGTCAAACGGCGCCATGTTTCTTGCTCAGCACCCACCGCCAGGTGAGGGCACAGCACTAACAAGCTGGGTAGGATGCAAATCGGATCCAACGACTCCTCCGAGAGGCTCTGGTGCGCGTTCCACTGGAGGCACAGCCACCACTCGCGATCGTCGCGACCAGAATAACTTAGTAAAGGCTTGGGGTACATACAGGCACTTTCAGATGAGTAGGTAGTATTATAAATACAACCCCGTCTCGTCCTGCTCACCGCCCATGAACTACAAAGCAAGCTGCAACAAAGTCCCATAAGTCACGCGACCCCGATCCCCGACCAATGAAACAAAACCCACCAAGGCAAGATGACCCCCAACAACAGGGCGGGCCTCGAAGCCATCCGACACACCACTGAGGGTATCATACCATTCACTCAAAAGCACGTCGTTCGTGCTGTCGGCAACATACTTGTATACTGAGTCGATGAAGATGTCTCTGGTAGTAGTGTCGGTCATAAAGGCAGCCGTCCACATTTGCCAGTCCGGATTTGGTGTACGTGTGTCTGCCACACGCTTGCATCAACCCAGTATTGACTGAGGGAGCACAGTGCTGACTCACTGAGTGTCGAGAGGGATGCCATACGTGTCTTAATTGATTGCTCTGTCAACAAATCCAACAAAGCGGCTACTTGTTTGTACTACCAGGCGGTCCCTAACAATCAAATCAGATAAGTGCATCAGCGTGGAAACGCCCCTGGACCGAGGACGACCTTACGCATATCATAAACGGTTTGTGGGAATAGATTGGTGGCATTCGGTGCCGAGGAGCTTGTCAGCGTGCAAGTTATACGACAAACCCCAGCTAGATAGATACAGTAAGCAGCAATTAAAAGAAACCATACGTACTCAAGATACCTGCTGTCATTTCCATGGGACAAGTCTAGGTGCTGTCCATCTTTAGCAGTGGCGTAGTTCAGAACCTGCGGTACATAGCTGGCCGCGTTTGACTAGAATAATCTGCGTCAGGTGGGGACCTGTGCCGTCCGATGTACTTACACTATAGTTCTGTTGGTTGGTAGTGTCACCAAGCATTCCGGAGATCTCGGCCATGGCTTAGATGCCAATGACATCCTTGATGGCGAAGTTAGTCTGGTTAGCGAGCGCACCAGCAAAGTCGTCCGTGCTGATCTGGTAAGCTGGGATAAGAACCTCCGCGACGAGGTATCCGGTCCATTGATCGAGTAAGTTGGTCTGCAAACAGTTAGACGGACAACATAAATGCTCGACGATACTCACATAGCGAGTGATGATTGAAGTGTCCCCCGATTTCTGAGCGTAACTCAAAGTCATGATAAGCATGTTTCCACATTCTGTTTTGTATGAGTGAGCAAGAATAAAATGCATAAAGTACACCTCACCTTCGAGTGGCGTGTCTTCTGCGTTACCATCATTGTGCCCGATAGCCTTAGGGTATGCAGAGCCTGATGTACATGAGAGCACATCGCCGCCTCAGGGGGAGAAAATCCCACCAAGGGCATGGATCGCATATGTTGCGGGCCATTGTCCTGTGGTTTGATACTCGAACAAACCGAGGAGATATTTGCCAAGCACAGGGTTAGTGTAGAGCAAGACAGGCGAAGCTGGCATGATCACGTCAACAGTGTATACATTCTGATAAACCCATACAAATCAGAATGTTCCGATAAACGTGGGGCAGAACTCAGACGCGCTCCATCGCTGGATATCTCTGACCACGGGTCAGTCGAAGCTTCATGGCAACCCACAACTTGAAACATACCCTTCAAGAACACGAGGACATCACTTGTATTCCATGAGCCATCACTGTTCTGCGAAATCGTGACTCCTCCATGGCACCAAACGCTTGCCGGATGGACAGTTGAACCACACCAGCATAGTTGCTAGAAATGGTAGAAGCGTCACTGTCGACTTCCTTACCGGATTCCTGCGCTCTAAGCACTGCGTTAGGATAGTCTTCGAGGAGTGCATCAATCTGACCGTGATAACATCAATCGACGAGGATCATAAAAGGGTGATGGGATGATGCCGTACTAACCAACTTTCTCGACCCCGTTTGGATAGGCGCTCCAGGAGTAAAGACTTCTAGCTTGATATGCACCTCCGGCGATTACGTACTCGACAGCGGGATCCCTCACATGACCTAAAGTGAAGACGACAATATCACTAGTGCCAGACACCATGCCAAGTTCCTGAGCAAAAGCGAATACTGGCCAGTTTTCACTGATAGCGCGGAAGTTGGTGTCGAATGTGTTCGCAAGAACACCGTTGTTTATGAATTGAGCGCGCACAACAACGTCCTGACCCGTCTGATAAGTTGTTAAAGCTCCGTTCTGGGGGACGTGATCAGACTTCCATGGTTTCAGGGGAAATCGACTTGCGTACATTTCGTTGTGGAATAATAAAGCAGCTCCCTCTGTGCTGTACGAAGTGGACTCAACTCAACCGGACGGAATGTTACGCCAGCGTGACAAGCTTACGCATGATGAAATAATTGTACTCGGCATAGTAATCATGCTGTGTTTCGAGCATAACTTGGTGAGTGAAGGCCGGTCCGGTTGTGTTGCTCTGCCAAATGACGTTTCATGTATTGTCGCTCGCAGGAGCCCACTCAACGCTGATGTCGGTGTAGACGCTAACTGTGTGTGCTGCCCCATCCATAGATATGGCCTGCACAGCGAGATACGAGAACAGAGTAGATTGTTTCACGAGGTCTGAGGGCTGGTGTCAAGAACATGGTCATGGATATGAATAGATGAGGAGTTGCAGGTAGGTACCTCGACTGGGCTGATAAAGCTGAGAACAAAATCAACCAGTCCGGTGCTCAGGTGGAAGTAGGTGGAAGTGGCGGCGAACTGAAATAGAGATGAGAAACTTCAAGGGCAAGCGAACGGGTGGGAGCTACCCGCATGCTCTGTTGGGTCGCGAGTATGGGCGTGGTGCCGGAGACGACAGGGTTTTGGAGGATGGTGTATGTCGTTCCGTCGACTCTAATGTAACCGGCCCATCCAAGATTCTAGTAGGGGTTAGACAAATCCAAGCCATGGCACATACACGATCATACCCTTGTAGCCCAGAACTGCGGCCAAGCCTGGTTCACCGTGGCACCAGCACCCTGTGGAAGCCATGCAGACAAGTAAGGTGTCCTCATCGCGAGAGGAATGGATGCAGGGTTGAAAGGTGACGTAGTCCATGAAACTGCGAAAGCTGCTGTAGTGAGTAGCGATGTTACGGATAGCACAGTGAATAGCGCCATTTCGGCAAAGTGAACCTGGGCAATGTCATTAATGACACTTCAGAGAAGTCCATATTTATATTCCCCTAATGCAACCAGGTTCATTTTTCTCATACGAAGCGCATGACGACTTGGAGAAGATGAGGTAGTCCACATGCGACAACCAAAGCCCGCCGATCAGCAATCCAGCTCAAAGTACCCAATGGTAGTCGATGGTAGCCGAGGCCAACTGGTTCACTGATCAGCGGCGGCCGAATGGCAACTTACCTTGATAAAAGCCATGTCATGAAGCGCGGCTTCGAAATAAATATTAGACAGCGAGCGCTGCCTTACTAGTGAGGCTACAGTCACTGATGCCCGGCAAGTTAGTAAGGCTTTATCGTTCGCAAATGACAACACACCAACCGACGTAGTGAGGCCTACAGTGGATCCAGGGATCAACGAGGTCACCAGCTGCCCTGAGAGCGTTGCCTAGGCATTTGGGAATTGGCCCGCCCGGCGGCGGAGCCAGTGCCACCCCCGGCCCGCCAGTGGCACCGTAACGGATGAGCATGGCGTTCAGCCTGTCCTCGGATAATCCCGTTTTTACTCCATTTTCCGACATACCAGCGGGAGACAGTCTCAGACTCACTCGGACTTGGCGAGCGTTTTTATTCAATTCATACATCTATGCGGCCACACCGCACTCATCGACGATTTCAGTTCAACTTTAGTTTGGCGCAAGAGAACGGCCACGCCAGTTAACTTTTGCTGCATATATTGCTAAGTGGTTTTACAGCATGTTCATGGCAGTTCCGTCCACCTCGCCTTCACGATACATGTCCGAATTCCCGCAAGACGTATACGCGCGCAATCTTCTATCGCATCATGGATACCTTCTGTGGACTCCCGAACCAAACATCGGACTTCCAGAAATTTATCGACTCAAGATTGGAGACGTTGGCTTTGTTGTCCGCTAGAGGAGGGTAGTTTTGACGTCTTCTTTGATATAGCTCTACCTCAAGAACACCCCCGGCTTCATGCAGTTGACGGAGTCCCCAACAACTCCACCTAGGTTGAGTTAATGCGTGAAGATTGTAGGATTATTCCTGATGCCGAGAATCCTGGTCGTGTCATTTCATCTTCTACTTTGGAATGTTCAGTTGGCTGTACTGATCCATTTTATTTAGATGGCATGGCCCGCAGGTGTGCTATCATACGGCAACCTTTCTGATTCTATAAGCTTAGGCTAACTGATCATCGGTTCCGTCTACATCAAAATGAAGGCGCCATGCTCGTACTCCCCCAAGGTGCTGAACGCCAGGTGCTGAACACCATAGGCGGCAAAGAGGCTGGTGCTTTTAGATGTCATCATCCAAAATGCAATCGATTGGTACCACTCTGCTCGAGAACAACTACACTGAGACATCGGTGACGATACCCTCTATCTGATTGCCGGATTTCACAAAACACGATCATGGTCACTGGCGTCGTTTAAAGACACTGGTGCATCTTCCGCCCACCGTAAAATTGTGCAGTTCAGGAAAGCAGGTCCCATTTTAGCGGACGACTCTACTTGGGAGACTGTTCGTCCTTTTGGAATGGCGTATTGGACCTCGACACTCCGTTGGAAACCCAACAGGGTGTATTCGTAACTGGGTTCAAAATTGCCGTCAACGAGGCACTACTACACCGACGACCACTTTAATTGTCTAGGAACCCACCGCCAGTGTTACTATCACTCACGATACTCAGTGGGGTATCCTGTTCGAAAAGGTTTATTGCGAACCATGTTTGATTGATTCAATAATCTGACACCTTTGGATATGCCAGGGACTATTGAAGCCAGAAGACCTTGGCCATGACGGTTGGCTAGAAAGGGTCGTGTCCGGGAACTATCGTCTTATCTCGCAAGAAGGTAGGTCTTCTATTACTGAGTTTCCGCACGTAACTTACTTGGTTCAAGGCGCTGTGTGCTTGCAAACGCTCTGGTACGTTGTTTCTCCCCTTCAAATGCTCTCGTAGAATTATGCTGACCATGCGCTTCACGGTGGACAGCGACCTGTCCATACGACTGACGGATATCGATGATGCCGCTGGTGAAGCATGGAAAGAAGACAAGTTAGACGATGCTGAGGAAATACTGTCGAGGCATCTCATCCGTCGCACGGACTCTGATCACTCCGTGTTCGCCCATCGAGCACTTGTCCGAGCACGTTTACATAATTGGGATGCGACACTGAGGGATGGTGAAACGGTCAGTTTTGTATGTTTTTTTTTTTTACGATGCCCTCAAGGTGAACCCGTTTTATACGCAGTCGATTGACATCCAGCCGTCGGTGATTGCTCACGTTGCGAAGGGATTCGCGCTGTTCGGGCAAGAAAAGTATGGATGTGCAGTGGAAGCCTCTAATATTGCTCTCCGACAGTGCGACGTCCATGATAGAGATATCGTGATACTAATCAAGGTGAGCCACGTATGCATGTATAAGAGTTCGCTTATATCCCATTCATCGTCAGTCTATCGTGTTATTTGAGGTTGGGTATCATGCTGAAAGCATGGCCGGTATCACCGACCTGATTGAGCGTTGTCCGGGTGAGGTCAAGTCGGCATGTTCCACTGTTCAGGCAAGATTTTGTTGTTTGACGAACAACCGTGGGCATCTCATGAGGTGCTGTCTGCAGGCAGAAATGTATGTTCGCCTTGCGACGTTGGCAACCAAGAACGAGGACTACGAGAGGGCGCCGCAACTCTTGTCATGAGCGCAATCGCCAGGGCCATTGCGTGTGGTTCCAGACCTAAAGATTATTTCTTTGGTAAGCGAAAGTCCCCTGCATTGCTGCGAATGTTGATGATTTTAGATATGCGGCTGGAGGTTTGATAATATGCAATTTACCATTCATCGGCAAAACTGTGAAGTTTTGTATATCACTGGGCGTACTAACGAGGCACTGGAGTCATTCCGGACAATGACCAATGACGCACGACCTTGGGGAGGACGTAAGAACGAGAAAGGACAACGCTGAGTGGATTATTAGTGAGCAAACTCATCCGCGTTGGTATTGACTAGATGCATTATATCCTACTTTAGCTTTTACCCAACGATGCCTGAGGTCATTGGAAAGTCTCGGTGACAATGCAATGGCGTCCCAAAACCACGCCGAGGCCATCGCCTATTATTCAACGGGTTTGAATGTGGGTTCTGGGCCGGTAACACGGGAAGACATTCTGATTAAGCGGAGCAAGGCATACGCAGCAGCGCATATATGGGACGCTGCTCTGAAGGACGCGGACGAGGTATGCCCACTATTGTTCCCATTCCATTAGCTGCGTTCAACAACGCTATATGTCCAGGCGATTAACTTGAACCCACTTTCCCCTTTGGGCTATGAAAGAAAGCATGAGGCGCTGCGGGGCATGGGTCGGTACGACGAGGCAGTCCAAACTTTTAACGACATGTTCTCTACCTTCGAGCGCTCCGCTGACTCGCAGACACAGCGTAAGTCTGTCTTTTGCCTGATAAAGACATGGGCCAATATGCTTCTGCAGATCTCCGTTTACGACAGTCATGATTTACAGTCAATAACAGCGACCCAAATCTCGAACCCTCGTGCGTTGGTCCTTGTGACTCTCAGTCATCCATCACCCCACAGACCCAAGACTAGTTCGGCCATTGAGCCAATGGTTACAGCTTCGACCTTTATACGTCTCGAGGAAATGGTGTCCCAGGAGTATACTATTATCACAAATGACGGTAATTATCGCGCGTTTAGATCGTGCAACTCTGCATATGCAAGTCCCTAGGAACTGTGTATCTGTAAAGCATGAAGTGGGTAACTTATTCCTCCCTGTGGATATGAGGGATTGACTTGACTCAAGCGAGCCAACGGACATGGGTACGACAATAACTGCGGTTCACATATCTCCATCCTGATGGATCGCCAGGTTTCGTTGAAGCCTGCTCATTGTGACTCGCTTTTGGTAGGACCCGAGATCCTTTAGTGGTCGCCGCCTCACCACTTCAATACACCCCAGCAGGACAACCGCACGGCACAGCAACCAGGCTCTACCCGAAGTAGCCCATGGACAGAAAAAGGGGTGAGACAATGGCGAAGGCTCGGAATGCAAGTCTCGCCGTCTCGCCGATGACCCATCTGCTCATAAAACACGCCCATCCTACAGAATGCCACGATGCCTCCAGACGAACCCGATTTTAAGGTTGCCGTTGTTGGCCAGACAAGCGTCGGAAAGAGCACGCTCATCAACCTGATCATGGACTGTCCGAGTAGCTCACCTGCCACTGTCCAGGTGTCGCATGATGCACCAAACACCGCACACGCTACACGACAATGCTAAAGGGGGGCTTGTGGTGCCGATTTTGGGACACGTAGTGCTTTGACGGAACGACAGACGTCGAATATCCCACCGTGGAAATAATGGCCAAAGTATCCATGTCGATTTGCAAACAGTCGCCTCGACGACTACGCATGTCGGGAAGATCGATTCGAGACGAAACCAAGCCGGCTGCACCTATCCACATGTGGTGCATCTGGCAACGCCGGCCAAATCAGTGACGGGGACTGCTGGAAACTATTCCACAGAATGTACGCTAACTTCGGCGACCGAATGGTCGTACCAGTGATCGTGGTCACGCAAATGGCTCATCACGCAACTGGTTGGGAGTCGGAGTGCAGGAAGCGACTTCGTCCATGGATAGGTCCTAATAACACCAATGTCTTCTTACGGGGGCTCAGAAGATACCAAAATGTATCGTCCCCTGAGTATAAGGGAGATTGTCAGGCTCGTCCCGAAGCACACTTTTGACAACGCACAACTACGTGCTCGCTCTGTCCACCTCGTCAAACGCTCCATCGACGCACGCTGATCTTTCGCAGAATCAAGCGGCGCAGCGCTCTTGTATCTTCATCTTCTCCCTCTCCCAACGTCATAGCCAACGAGACGACAGAAGACTGCGTAGAGGAGGAACGCGAAGAGCTTGGACTGCTGGTATTGCTATCCGGAGGCGAATAAAAAATAAACTGGATGACGAGAACCTGACGGTGTCCGCATGAGCATGTGGGCCCGTCACGTTGGTCCTATCGGGCCAACATGCAAATGGATCCGAGTCGTTGACAGGCAGATAACGAGGGCGGAGATTCTCCACCATGGCTCCCACTCTACACTTAGCTCGGGTAGGCAGAGTTCGGACGACGAAACATATCTTTCTTCACCACTGTCCCGAGCACGGCGATCCCTCAAGTCCATCTCGATCTCGACGCACTCAAGATGCACGCGTTCTCGTTGACGGATCTGGCTCTCCGGGTGTCATTGACGTTGCTACCAACGGCGAGCTTGAGATCACGGACAAAGTAATCGCCCCCGATGGATTTCACCGAAGGTTGGTTTGCATCTTTGACGATGTGTCTCATTTTTCTGACAAACGTCCCCAGAGCTACCTTTCCCGGTCCGATAATCAAGGCCGATCTCCGACTCCGGTGTCGGTGAGGCCCATCCGGTGCATGCATGAATGTGATGACTGACCCTGACACCAACGAGTTTTGGCCGATCATCGTGCTGGGACGTGGCGGGCTCCGAGACCGGCTCGGAAGCGCCACGAGAACGCGTGTTGATGCACCAACCGCCCAAGTCATCTTTGCGTCCCTGAGACTCCTCCGCGTCCTCCTCGCAGGTCGCGCCACCGCAAACTCAGAGCCAAACTACCAGCCGGAAAGCCAATGGCGTCATTCAGTCGCGCCAGACAGAACTGGTGGGTGTCACCAAGACCCAGAGTAGCTCGAGCGATACGGGGTTCGGGAGTAAGAGAAGTCTTCCCGTGAGTTTCTTGAGCGACTTTGACGTGGTTGTATCGATTGAACGCACCGTGTGTGTTTCTGTTTGACAGATTGCATCTTCCCATCTCCGGTCTCAAAGGGCAAAATGAGCTCATCCTTGTTACTGACTCCGACATCATGATGCAAGAGTCCTGCAAGCCTGGTTTGTCTCGCTCGTAGTCCCTACCTGCTCGCAATGAAAACGAATCAAACACGACCATGTTTCCTTATTCACAATGCACCATGGAAATCCCTCCTCGAACTATCTTTCCAGCCAAGCTTGGTCCTAGCACGGGAATGTCCCCAGGAGTTTGGATTAGGTTTCATTAGGATAATGCCACTGCGGTGCGCCGCACTCGCTTAACCAAACCTTGGCTTGACTGGGTTTACCTAAGGCTTTTGAGAAAGGGTTGAAGGCCCACGGCACCAGCTTATGTAAGTTACACGAACTGGATACACTTTGGCTGCGCAAACCCGGCTGAAAGTCGCCCTTCCTGTTTGCAGCCTGGAAGATGTACATGTCTCGTATTTCAGCCGAAGATCCCGACCTCTTCTTGGTGTTCAATTCTCAATGTATTTGTAACCGTGCCCGCTCGTCCACAGGTCGCCAGTCGCTGGTCACCCCTCTATTCGTTTCCATGTTCATCCGCGGCCACGCCTACGGCTACAGCAATCACAGCAAAATGTAATTGACGACGCCCCAACCGCGCACACATCCACGTACGCTTGTCGCCATCCCTTCCGATCGCCTATTTCTGGTTCTCTCGGCCCTCCCCAGCATTCCGACGCAGTACGTCACAGTGGACGATCCGAGATGCTGTACTAGCAAATTATGGCTCCTTTTCGACTTTTCTTGGTGCTGTCAAGGAGCATGCGTTGGGAGCGGGAGCGGGCGAGGGGGAGGTGGCATCGGTGATCAAGGCGGGATACGGCGCGTGCGACGGTCGCGTATGCACTTAAGCCGTTGGGCGTGCGAGAGGTGTACGTGCTTAATTGGACGAGGGACACGGCCGGGGGGATCGGGGCGGCGTGCAACTCCACGTGTGATCGTCTCCACCGTTTCTTCCGACGCCACGACGACTAGCACTTTGATCACGGCCTCAGCGAGCGCGCCGCCAGTGGACCTCCCCACGATGCTCCTCGGCTCGCCGACCAGCATCATGGTCGATACGGGGGGCTGAGGGAGAGGTGTGTTGCTGCTTGGCTACCACAGAAGTGTACACAATGCAGTGAAATTCATCCAGCAAGGCGAGTAAATGGGCGGGAGCAGAGATCGGTTACCTCGTCTGACCCCTCTTCACCCTTTCCCCTTCAAGGAGCTCGCCATAGTAGCTCTCATCGCGATCTGCAGTGTCACATCCTGCTGTGAAACGCTGTCAGTACCTTATCTTGAGGATGGGATCGTTATTCATGGGCGGCCGCTCGCCAGTCTCAAGCATGGCACTTCAATTCATCCTTACGATGGCGTTTGCCGTGTTTGCTACTGTTGTCGATGGCACCGTCATCGAGGGAAAGCGGTGATTCGCACCCCCTCACACATCATACAGGTGGGCATCCAAGCCCGAGGCATCGACGTACCCCACGCACACCAGCTCCCCGCTCCCCGCTCCCCGCTCCCCGCCCCGCCGAAAGCGCTCACGCCGTCGATGACACCATTGATCCCCTTCATTGGCATGCACGGTTGCGGTAAGTCTCACATTGGGGAGGTCGCCTCACGCGCACTCTCTTCCA
>JBBPRD010000217.1:0-17717 GCA_038092855.1 Boletus piedmontensis
GCGTGAGGAATAAGGCCGCGCGTGTTGTACAAGTTCGCCAGGGCAGCCGTCGAATCGAATCCTGAATCGAGAACGGCGGGGGAGTGATACATCTGATCTAGCACGGAGAGCAAGATGGTGCCGTGCGTGTCGATAAACGTGCATGGATCTTCGTGGTGATTGCCAGTCTGACTCGAGATCGAGGAACCGTCCACTTCGAAGAGGGAGAGGACTTTGGGCGAATTAAGAAAGTATTCCATGAGAATGGACGGCAACTCCACGAAATCGGTTGCGCAGCGGGTGCCGGCGACGTTGTGATACTCTGTTCGACCGATCATAGCTACGGCATCATCGTCATCAGCCCCACTGAGGATAGCTATGCGGCGAAAATGACCTACAATGCATGGCATGACCCATTTCATGAAACAGGGTTTGCACCTCGTGCCATTCTAAATATGTGGGCCCGCGGACGATCGTGGGGCGAGTGAATTCACATAGGAGGACGACCAAAGGAAGCTGGTACTCTCCATGCACGCCGGGCAGCTTGTGCCGCTTGATCGCCTCAAAACTTCGTGAGGAAGTAAGAAACTCCTCGGCACCTTCGACAGTGAGATCACCACTTTCGTCGTCGTCGTCGGTCCGTCGGGAACAGCGGACCGTATAGTGGGCCGCGCCGCACGACTTCCCACCGCGAGCGAAAAGATCAGCATATATCCATCCGATGACGCCAGATTCCTCGTCTACTACTTCGAGTTTGTGGACGTCAGAATGCCAGACCTCACCAGAGGCCACTTCAGCCGGCCGCAACGATATGCCATAGAGATGCTTGAAGAGCCGTGATAAACCCATGAAAACGCGTCCGAGAGAAAGAGGGGGTAATGGCACGGGTGGTTCGGGTGGTTCTGGCGGGCAATAGAAAGATCTATCCCAAGCTTGTATAATAGGAAGTGTCCGAGTATTGAGGTGTGATTGTTTCCGCAGTCTGAGTGTATGCAAAGCACTGCGAGCATGAATAGCTGTTCGATCTAGAAATGTATCCAAGAATTGTCGGACCTTCTCTGGGACCGGTTAATGCACGTCAGGAAGTGCTACCGAGTATTCGTCAAACGCTGCTCACCCGGTGTCTTTGCCATCTTGTCGTTGAGTGTCATGCCGGCATAGCTATCCCATCCCACAAGTCGGGCAAGTTGAGCGCGAGCATGCAATAGTCGCTCTAAGCATTCTATTTGTCGTTCACTACTGGTATGTGCAGCCATGTAGAGCTTTTGTCGTGGGGATTCGTTGGGAGCAGATGTCATGATCATATATGCTTGGTGAGAGCCAGGATATACAAGAAGACTCTTTTGAGTAGACCATGCCTGACGACGGAGCCTTGCACCCATCCCCTCGTCTTTTAGACCATCTAATTCCGACGGTTCGATGACGGCTGGGGGACGCGGGGCGGACGCCTGAGTGACGAACTCATGGCCGAGAGTGAGGATTTCGGAAGACAATGAAACAAATCGCTCTCTCTGTTCGGGAGGCAACTTGATAGCGGATTTCTCAAAGTCCCTCCAGAAGATCAAGGCTGTCTGCAAAGCCTCTTGGCTGAGAGACTGAACGACTTCGGGGTCGTGAAGAACCGTGCGCAGAATCTATGACGACATTAGGAACCACCGGTGAGAGAAGACGTCGACTCGCCTCGTAGAGACCAACATGAGTATTGAGTACGTTCATGTATTCGCAGAGTTTCTCGTAGCTGTCGTTGGCACACTGAATCCATTGAGGGTCGGGGTGCGCGTTTCGGAGAAGCTCTGCAAGGTCGATAACGCCGCATAGTAGGTCGCTGAGCCTGTCCAGGTTCTTGACGACCTTGAAGAACTCGGTCCGTGATTGATTAGCGCGTAAAATGCGCTCGGTCAATAGTTGGGCGCGTGTGAGTGTAGACTCGGCCAAGGTTTTGAACGCTGCAGGAGTGGTCAACTCTGGGTGCTGGAAGATACCTGAGAGAGACAGTGGTCGGGACTGCCTGCCGTTCTGGGGCTGGTCGAAAAGAGAGACAAGTTCTGCGTCGTCCGACGAGGGAGGGATCGTCACGGGCGTGGTTGCCCGGCGGTGGAGGGTGCGAGGACGGCCACGAAAGCTGTGGGTCGGACGGGATATTTTGCGCAAAACATTTTCAGAGATTCGCGCAAACATCACGGCCTGTCGCACAACTGCTCCAAAATATTCACTTGAACCATAGTCGACCAATTAGGAAAACCTCGCCGTAGTCCCATCATCCCTACAAATATTCAGATCAGATTCACTGGGATCAGCTAGTACAATATATATATATGCCGACAATGAATGCGATGAGTAAACTATGTTGCTTCAACCAAAAAATGCTAGTGGGTGATATGAAATATAACCTGCCATCCTGACACAAACGCAATGCCAAAAATACCACTCATCCATCAATCACCACCAGACTGCAGCGGATGCTGCGCCTGCTCCGTGAATGAAGGTCGGGGTTCATCCGCACATCTATCCATATCCATCCCATCATTGCCTTCGCGCCTCAAAGGCAGCCAACCGTTACTAGTGTTGGTGTGTCCATTCCCATTCGTAGTCGCCAAAATTTTGCTACCGAGTATGGATGACCGAGCGGGTCTGGCGATGGGCTCTACCGCGTAGTACCAAAACTTGCTTTTCTTCTTCCCGTTTACTCGTTCCATAGGGATCTCGTTGGGTTTTATTGCAGCAGCGCCTTCGTTCCTAACCCTTTGTTCGCTCTCTGCGGGTGCTACCTCGGAGCCAGGCAACCCCACGGAACCGGAACTCGTCGTGCTTTCCTCCGTCCGCGCACGTTTCGGTGGACGGTCCAGCTGCATGTCTTCTGAAGCTCCTAAGCGACTCGACCGTCTCTCCCCTCGCCATTCGTGGACAGAAAGATCAGGTGAGCTACGTTTACTTCTTGTTACCCTAGTAGATCTCCGTTGGGGAGGTATGCCAGCTGCTCGACGTCTACTCCGCGTCTCCGGGCGGAGATTAAGGAAATCGTCGTGGTCAAAAGCGTCATCATCGTCGTTCTCATCGTCGTTCTTGTATTCATCAGTATCGTCCTTGCAAAAACAAGATTAATTCAGCGATCAGGTTGATATGAACCTAGAGCAAGTGACCAACCTCGCCACTCTCCACGTCATTGTACACGTAGTCTGGACGCCGTGTCTGACGTCGCGTCCGTGTTTCCCTGATCTCAGCCTGAGCCATGAGGATCTGCTTTTGTTCAATTTTTCGGCGGACCCTTTGCACGCGCTGCACGTCAAGTCAGCCATCAGGTCACACGTTTCTTTCACTGTCTACCTCCTCCTACCTACGGGGTGTAAAGGAGGGGCGACTCACCGCTAGTTCAGCACTTATAACATCGACCCGACTTTCAAGTGCTTCGATTAATGCCAAGTGAGCCTGCTCCATCTTGCTCTTCTTGTTGGTTTGAGGAGCAGTTGCCTTGAGCGATTCAATGACTGCGAGGTACTCCTCGCGCGTGGAGGAAATGGTCTGGAACGTCGCCGTGATCTTCCAAGGATTAGTCGACACATATATCCGCGGTGAATCTAAGATAGATCAGAACGGGAGTCAGCGGAAATCCATGAAAGACGGATAATGCCGGATATCAAAGGGGCCCAAAAAATGCGGCTTCACACCAAATACACGCAAATATGATGTGGGGCGAGGACAACGAAATGAAGGACACACGGACCATCCGCAACCCAATAGCGCTTTCTTGAACAGTCCTGTCCCAGCGGGACGAGCTGCAGCCTCTCTTGACTCTTAACATCGGATGCGTCTGGTGGGGCATTTACAGGGTCCTTCTTCTTGTGTTTATGTTGCGTCACGCCCCAAGCGCGATCGATAGTGTTCTTTACCTCGGTCGAATGCGCGAGCTGGACGTCCACGAGCAAGCGCAAGATTTTGAGCTGTTTCCGATCCAATGTTACGCGTTTAGGGGGTACTTGGTATTGTTACGAGAGCAAACCCACTTTCAGGGCCCAATCAGCAGCAAAAAAGCCGCCTACCAAGTTGGCAAAGGGGTCCACGTTCGCCCCATGTTCGTCATCCCAAAAAACGGTCCTCTCCGAGGTCTTGAGAGTATCAGCAAGGACGCTGGAGAGAGTTGACGATATTTGATCCACACTAGCAGAACCCCGAAACGTTCTGCGTAGTCTGCACGAACTACAGGAGCATACATACCTCAAATTACGCGTTTGCGGACGCAGGTTTAGTGTGAACTGTTGAAGTATCTTGGAAAGTATAGGCTCTGCCCCTGGCATCAGGAGGGCGTTTTCGAAACTGCCATCAGGTGAAATCGAAAGTTGTGGCAAGGGAAACTCGATACACATTCAAGCGAATGAACACTCACTCCATCGGTGTATCTAAGCCCTCAACCTTTGAGCGCAGACTGGTGAACTTGCAAATAAATGAATACACGTAGAGAGACTCCCATCTATCTGCGGGATGGTGGACATCGGAGGGTGGGCAGATGTGGCCTTTCTTCTCAACCTGCTGTGCAATAGACATGATGTGGTTGAGTGGAAGGTGAAGGAAAAGGGTCAAGAGAAGTCGCGGACTTATGAGGCGTGTCTCCGTAACTACTTATATCAAAAGCCAGCACAACAAATACTTCACAATACGACCCGTGGACCTTTTCATACAGCTTACATTCACCTCGTCCGATACAATGCGCGAGTACACGAATTCGCGAAACGAGGATATACCACATAGCAACCGCCACAGCTCGGCTGAATAGAGCACTGCGGAACCGCACTTCTCAGAACGCGAGGCGCTCGACGCGATTTACGCGGGTTTTATCCTGGGCCAACCTGTGGAAATGCCGTGAGAGCCTGCACGGGCCACGAATCTCAGACGAACCTTTGGAATATCGTGGTGCTCGCTAAGCAATTCCAACTTGGTGTTAAATTCATTGACGCGATCCTTGTGTGTTTTGTGTGCTATCCTGGCCACTTTTGCGGTGAGCTGCAGATATGATCAGTGAATGAGGATGAACATCAGTCTGAGGCTTACTCTGCGGCGCTGTGCTTCCTCAAACCGCCTCTCGGCATCTGTTTTCCTTTCATTTCCATTGGAGGGCGAGGGGGAAGCACGGTTGCTTCCGGATGCGGAACCTGGAGTAGAATCAATGTCTTCGCTGAACAAAAGCTCCTTAACTCGTTCGCGATCCCGCTCCTTTACGTCGTCAAGTTTTGATTTCGACTTTGACTTCTTCTTCCTGATGATCTGAGACGTTGTCGACAAGGGCGATCAACAAGAGGAACATACTTCTTGACGATGCCTCCGTCCGCAACACCCCCCTTTAGCTTGAGCGAACCTCCGGGACGGAAGTCGTAGTCGGCCATGAGATGATGACGGAGTGAAGGAGAGAGGTCAGCTGACGTAACCCAACCCTTATTGCTTTGGCACAAACACGGACAAACAAGTCATTTGGGCGCCGTCAGCTTTGACGGCGGGGAGAACACTAGTACTATCATTTCCATGACCTACTAGCCTTGCGAATGGCCATTCTATCCACACCACTCCAATATCTTACTTCAATACCCCCAGTCACACGCGGCTTTGCAGCTGCAACCATCGCCGCTACTTCTTTGTACCTCTGGATCTGGTGGTCCACAGGGTCCGTCTACATACCATGGCTAACCCTTGTGCCAGGCTCTAGTCTCTTCTACCCATGGACCTTTGCCACCTCCGCGTTGGTCGAGGTCAGTATTATCGAGGTGTGTTGTTCTTCACGACCTCGCTTTTCCTACGCGCTTACGTTTTGCAGCTATTCGTGACAATGGCTGTTATACCAGCCTCGTTACGTTACTTTGAGAGGCTATGGGGCACGGTGGAGACGTTCAAGTTTATCGTCATCTGTGTCACAGTTCCAAATCTCATCGCGTTTGCCCTTAATTGGATTGAGTTCCTCGCCACCAGAAACGCCGACCTGTTCTTGTAAGAGACCACGATCGCTTGGTTAATCACCCTCTTAGCCTCGTCAGGTATGGCATGCAGTATCACGGCCAAATGGCACTCTTCACTAGCGTATTGGTTGCATTCACGCAACTGATACCAGAGCACCAAGTGCAGATCCTCGGTTTTTTCAGAGTGCGCGTCAAGGCATGTTATCATTCTCTGTGTTCCTCCCACGTCGTTGATCTGTGTCCTTCTGCAGACATTACCAATGGTATATCTGACCTTTTCCACCGTCATGACAATCATTGGTTTCCAATGCCCATATATCGTCATCCAGTTTGGCTGGTTAGTTTCGTGGATATATCTGCGCTTCTATAAGCGCAACGCAGACATTGGGAATGGCACCAGTACCTATGGAGATAGGAGCGAAACATTCGCCCTCACAAGTTGGTTCCCGCCTTTCCTCCAGTGAGCCTCCAAATCTCTTCGAGGTCGTTGTATGTTGACAGTTCGTCTCTAGTCCCGCTTTATCGGCTCTTGGAAATGCCGTCCATAACATAGCAACGCGATTTCATTTGATCCCAACGTCTGTAGCTCAAGATATTGAGTCTGGGTATAGCCAACTTCCTGGTGGTGCTCGGGCAGAGGCTGAGCGGCGGCGGTATGGCCACTGATCACCAAGAAATGGTGACGTGTCTGATCTAAATTTCAGCGCACTCGCTCTCAAGGCACTCGACCAACGGTTAGCCAGCTCGGTTACCAACTCGCCAAACCAAAATGGACCTTCGACTTCGCAGTCGTCACGCACGTCACTCGCAACGCCAGCACCACCTCCAGTCGACCGAAAACCCAGTCCGGTTGAGATAGATGGCGCAGAAATAGCAAGCAACGAAACTGAGGGAAGATAGTGTATACTTGCTGAGAGCATTGTTGAGCATCTGCGTAGGACTACTTTAAAAACAGCTGCACAGCAGTAGAACATGTATCCAAAATTCGAGCATTACATAATCAATACCTCGTAGACACGTCCGATGCTCCCTCAGTACGGACGTGTCATCTGAACAAGTTGCATGGCTCGGCGACCGTCGACGGTGTCGGTCGCTTCCTTGGCCTCTTCCAGAGCACCCTTGGACTCCTTACGGTCACAAGGTGTAGCATCTCCGCTTCTTCCTCCTGCAAGCAAAATATCCCGCACGATTTCACAATCTGGCAGTCTTATTTCTAGCAAATCGCAGGACGATGTTGCAGACATCGAACCGGATGAACTCTTTGCAAAATGCACTATAGCCGAGGTCAAAGCGAGGCAGGCCCAGCTGAGGTACAGCATCCGTCACTCATGCTGGACCCGTTGACCAAATTTTCGACTAGGGCTGACGCCGAGGCAAAGCAGGAAGACCTTCGAATCATGGTCGGGTGCGTGGGCGTGTTTGAAATGTGTCCCGTTTCTTGACGATACTTGGAAAGTGCAGGGAACGATACCGTGATCTGCTTCAAGCCTCCTCCGCAATCATATCTATTGCAACGTCTGCGAAGCGCGTACAAGAAGCACTAAATGAAGCTACAACTACAATTCGTTCCCAAAGGGTGCCAAATATCCATAATCACGTCTCACAAGGCGGCAAAGACAGTGAGTTGGCGCGACCTTCCTCACTCGCGTGTCTTAACCATCTTAGCATCTAGACTCGCACTTGCAGATGCTACAGGCACTTTCTGCGCATATAAAGCTACTTCTGGATGCGCCAGAGCATTTATGGCGGTTGATTGAACGTGAGAAGTACTTTCAAGCTGCTTGGTTGTTTCTTCTCGCACGCGTCGTTCATCGAGCTTTGATTCGTGATGACGCTCGGGATGATGAAAGTTGGACGCAACATGGTATTGATGTGCTAGTCAGTCTCGACTCAAGTTGCGAAATATCTTCTGACAGCCTTTACCGCAGGAGCGATTCCCTCTAATTCAACGACAATGGGAGACCGTTTCACATTTCCGTACTCAGATCATACACAGGGCAACGTTGTCCCTGAGGCTGTATGATAAAACGTGTGAAGTTCGTCGTCTATTTTCTCCCTGTTTTTGCAGAGTATGATGTCCTTTATCTCAGGAAATTTGTGCCACCCTTTTAACGCTTCATATTCTCGACTCTCGACCACTAACGGAGACTTTGACGATTTGCCTTTCCCAACGGACACGAACTCTGAATACTCTACTTGCTAAAGGTCTCGATATTCCCAAACAATTCAGCAATGGCCTGCCGGTGAATGGTGGTCCCTCAGAAGCTCAAAATATATCTGAAAGGAAAAAAAAACTTCCTGAAAAGACCGCTGCGATTGCTGTCAAGAATTTGACAAAAA
Source organism: Boletus piedmontensis (assembly GCA_038092855.1). NCBI lineage: Eukaryota > Fungi > Basidiomycota > Agaricomycetes > Boletales > Boletaceae > Boletus > Boletus piedmontensis. The sequence goes on from JBBPRD010000217.1 coordinate 8,259, forward strand.
CGACTCTAGAGGCGATTTCGCGCACACTTTACACAGCCCGCGCGGTTTTTGGTACCTCTGATTCAGCACGCTCTCTGGCTGCAAATGTGCTAGACAGCATACAATCTGAACCTTCACCTGCCGCCTCAGCCAACCTTCCTGCTGAGCTGCTCATAAACACTCCAGCAGTTTTGAACTCGTTGCCCTCGTCTACTTACGTTTCTCTCCTGCCCGCGAATATCCGAGCATACCGGCCCTTTGTTGACCTGACATCCGTTTCGTCTTCACTTTCACAGGAAACGTTGCGTGATAAACTACACAGTTGGTTCGATCAATCCATAGCAAACCTCCGTGGCGCATTCGTCAAGTGGCTGGCCTCCCTCGATGTAGTGAGTGCTGTTTGGAAGGTCCGATCATCACTGCGGAAGTGGATGGTACATTCGGGCCTCGAGGCACCTGAAATAGTCAGTCTCACCGAGCTCCTGGACGAAGTCTTCACCACGCGGATCAAGGACATTTGGAAGGCAGTATTTGTGCGTGCAGAGAAAGAGTTCTTGGAAAAACTTGGGTCTCTAGAATCCGACAACGAGGGTGCGGGATCCATCTAGAACTCGAAGATAACTCGATACTCACACCGCCCAGACATGTTTACGCCCCTTTGCAGCCTGTATCATCCTCTCCCAGCCATTCAGCCTCCGCCCGGAACTGGATCTTCATTCGTTGATCCTAGCTTTCACGCGTACAAGGCCGCATTGACGCAGCGACTTGAGGGGAGAGCTCCACGAGTACACGAAGCCTTGCGAACCCTGGAAGATGCTGCGACTTCGTTACAGAAGGATCTGTCCAGGATGTCTGCAGATGGTGAAAGCAGCCAGTACGTCGCGATGGTTGTGATTCTACTCTAGCTCTCATGTTTCCTCTGGTACAGGAGGTTGATCATCGACCTTACCGGAGCGTGCCATCCAGAAGCGCAGGTATTGTTCGTCAAGGTAGCGTCAGCACTCAAAGTTTCTTCTGAGGAGCTCATGGCTAGTCCTGGCAAGTTGAACACCTTACGCAATGCATTGTTGTTAACCCTTTACAAAGACATCAATACGACGATCAGCAGACTCGTTTTCTGTGCTCACATAGCAAAAGAGCTCTCTACTTCACCTTTCGTTTGCAACATTGGGTGCGATCAGGCTGTAATAGCCAGTGAGTTGCTGGTATATATTCACCCTGGGAAGTATTAACGCCGTGTTCACGAGGCTTCCGAGAGGAAATGAATGCGCTGTTTGAACGAATCATGGCATGTTGGGAGGAATATGTCGTTTCCAAGTTGGTGTCGTATTATGCCCACAACGCAGCGATGTGGCATACACACCCTGGTACGCTACTTGTTTGCTGTTAGATCCCCTGATATACTAATTCTAGTATAGAATCCGCGTGTATACACCCATCTCCGCCGATGATGGAATGTCTATACTTGCTCTCTTCTTCGATACATAACCTGGGCATGAGTCATCACCAATCATATCTGGTAACCACCCCTCAAAGGATGATCGCTAAGTTCTCAGCCGCATTCGTCCGGTGCATCGATGGCGGACACTCCCTGAGCATGCTCCAGGTTCTGTATGATCTTTCATTCCTCCGCCACCTTGGCTCCAAGTGGAAAAATGCGGAAATGACAGCGCTTGGACCCGCAATTGACCGATTACGATCACGCGTATGTCTGACTCTTCTTGTTCTGGACCACTAATGCCCTAACGTTGTCATAGTTGACTGATTCTTCTGAATATGACCCGGACCGCAGTGCGTCGGAATGCCTGTCGAGGACGCAGATGCTTATCTCGGCTCTCCTGCCACCTGTGGCCGAGGCGGCTAAAGTTACACCTAAGGAGAACGGCGACAGAATAGCTGGGGTACTGACATTTGGTGTGCCCGTGGTGGATTCCCAGTTCGTTCCCGTTGTCGAACTTGCACCGCCATCATCGCGGTTTCCCCTTTTACTCGTTGATACTCGATGATCGATGAAGAGGAGCGAATTCATCATGTACGGCGCATGTTCCCTTGCCGTGTCTTCTGTTTATCTTGTTTCGCGCTATCACTCATTTATCCAAACATGAAACACGAAATGCACATTCCTGTGGTCGAATATTCCTATTCTAAGGCTAACTTTCTGTTTATTTCCGGTCAATGCGGGTACTATCGATGTTGAATCTATGAGGATCTGCGTGGCGACCCGGTGAGTTCAAATGGCTAGGTTATATATCCTATCAGGGTGATCCTCCTTCAACCTGCGGGCCCATCCGGCGGCCCTTGTCCTATGCTCTCCATGACACCTCCACACACGGTACTATAACACGAGACACCGGGTTGATTGTCAATCCCTCTCCCTCGTCGATCTCATATATTTGCTGGGTCTACCGCTTCAATCTGCCTCCAAAATCCACCGTCCGTGACAAACAATGCCGGGTACGCACTTGAAGCATCCTGGTTGTATGGGACTCAACACAGTTTGAAGTAGATGATGACCTGTATCCGCCTGACCTCCAACATTTGGCCTCCGTGTATCTTGCTCTACTCATTAGTGGGGGCCAAATTGGACTCCCAATCCTAGTTTTGACTGCTTCGGTGTACAAGAAGGTGACCTGGCACCCAACCATCATCAATTTTTGCATCACCTGGATTGTCTACTCAATCATCTACTGTCTGTAGTAAGTGACGGGACCACACTTATGCATGCGACACGACTCACTGGTAGGATAGCCTATATACTGGGGCTGGTAAAGACGATCAACACCCCAAAATGTGTATGGTGCAAGCCAGCATGATCCATGGAGCGGCTCCGATGTATGTTGTGTCTCTTTGATGACTGTGGCCTATAAGCTAAGGCACCGTCAACAGGGCAGTCGTTGCTGGACTAGCGATCGTTCTTCATGTGGGGGTCCAGTCATGCATCCTTGCAGGCCACTGATGTTGTGTTGCAGACGTGGACGACGTTGCAGTGTTCGCAGTGTACCGTCCTTAATCGCATCCCTCGGATGCTGTATTCACTTGTGGTATGCGGCAGTCCGTGTGGGAGCCTCTCGTTGTGATTCTGACGGCTCGCCAGATGTTCGGCACGCCTTACCTGGTCCTTGTTGTTTTTTCGATTGGCGCTGGGACTGTGAGTGCTAGCTTGCATTTTGGAACTGGCCTGATGTGCTTGCACTGTAGTTCGTCGTGTCACAGCCGCAGGCGGTGTTTTCAAACGGGCTATATTGCATCATCCAAATCGGTCGCCCGTCAGTTGACACGCGCCTCGTGTTGGTTCCATACTGACCGCTATTTACGTGCAGGGCCGTCTTTGTCCCGTCCTTCTGCGCCGCAGTAATGGTCATAATTCTCGCTTTGGAAGGTAAGTTCTGCGGCCATACATACCTCCATCGAATTCTCTTCACGGATTGTACAAGCCGTCATAACGGTCAAATATTACTATCAATGGAAGATCATCAAGGCGTCCTTCCCACTCGCTACTCGGACACCGTCACGTTCACTTTGCTTTCGGGCTGGGCTCCTCGGCCTCTACTCATGCGTCACCCTCACGTAAGTCTCCCCCACCCCCGTCCTCAAGGTCCTGGCCCTCACGAACAGGGTCAAGCTCTGCGATACTTTTCTTGAGTGACGCGCAAACAGAGGTAACATATATGCTCCCAGCTGCTCGTGAGGTCCCCGTTCATCATCACGTCATTCGCGTGACTCACTTTGATTTCAGTTCCACTGGGTGCGCTCATCGTCTTCGGCTCGCGAGAGGCACGTTGTCCTCTTAATGTGGTGTTGTTCATCTCCTGAGCACTGGCGCAGGGTGTAACATCTTTATGGACGGTTGTTCTGCGCAGGCGAAAACATTCGATCTCATCACTCGAATTGGAGGTACCAAGCGCCAGAGCTGCTTCAAGATCCGATCCCACATTGACGCTGACCAGACCCTCTGAGGAAGTGCCAAGAGAACCCAGCGCGGCAGTATGAAACGCTTGGTTGATATGCCGCTCCATTGCTCGCGAAACAAGGCGTGCATTATTTGTTGCACTCGCTGACCCACTACACAGACGATGAGCGACACCGCACCACCGAAGCAATTGGTAATAGCGGTCGTTGTTGATGTAGGGAAGGAGTGAGATACAAAGGATCGAAGACTCGAGGCACGAGAGACGGCACATGAAGGGGAGATGGACTATGCTCCACCACTGTCGCCGCCAAGTCATTACGATATTAAACATGAATATTGATGAAGTACGCACACAAGTATGTTGTTTCTAAGAGCGGGATTTCAGACCAGCACGGGGAGGAAAGTGTTGATACTTACATTGGAATGTGGATGAGTTTGACAAAGTAGCCAATGAATCCCATGACAGCAAAACCAATTGCAACCGCTCTGCAAATCTGGGTGAACTCTGAATAGAATACTTGAATGTTTGGCTCGGAGAAGGAAATTGGAATGAGTACCTTTTTGCGAAGGCTTCGTGCAGCGAGTCAGGAACTATATAGCCAGTGAGCGACGGTTTCCTACGAGACCCGAAGAGTGCGACAGACCTGGTTTCCATCCCTCACGAACTGCTGGGGAACGTCCAAGAACTCGTGGAGTTTTTCAGACATGGTGATGTTGTGGTCGAAGTCTAAGGAAATGTCGAAGGAAGCAAACGTGTCCGCACAAGCTCATCATTTCCCACGAATTCGCTCTTTCCAAGGCATCTCGTCAAGCGCTCTAAGGTATCGTCTCTGTTGAACTGGCTGTGCGCTTTATCCGCTAAAGGCTCTATCAGAGAACTGCAGGACGCGTAGACGACCTCTGGGCGCATGAATGTCCTTTAGCCGCGCTTCCTCTCAATTGGAACGGATCGCAATCAGCGTTCACCGCTCGGTCAGTCACCGCACCACCAGGCAACGGACCGTGGTCACTCCAGACATTAGAAGATGGCTGACCACAACGCATACGAGACATACACACCGTTCCGCCACTACCCCCACCAGTCTCTCTGGTGATGTATCACGAGCTTCGTCGAACAAGTTGACCATGATCCATTCTCACATCAACCATGTGCTCAACTCTCTATCGGAGAGCTCTACCGACAAGGCTGCATTGTCGCCGGAGGAAGTTATGCACATTCTCAGGGCGCTTGCTTCCTCTGCTAGGCAACAGGATTTGGCCTTGATCGAGAGTATACTTGGCCAGCTGACGCCTTTATGTGGTCTTCGCGTCGATGCAGACGTTCACGACCATATCCTGCAAGGGTTGATGAAGAACGGTAATGTCCAGACCCTCCTCAACTGGCTTAGCCAGATGCACGAAAAGCCCGGAAACGTCCGACCGTTTCTCGAGCACTGGCACGCATTTCTCAACTACTGCGCGGACAATGGTCAACCCAAAATCATCCGACATGCCATGTCGAAGATGGCTCACTCGGGACGCAAACCCAACAACTATACCTTTAGGATATTCTTTAGGGCGTTGTTCAACTCGGGTGCTCCAGTCAGCGAGTTCTACAGTGCTTTCGATCGAATAGAGAACTATTCCTTTCGTTACGATCAAAGTCTCGCAGAGATGCTTTTCGAAGGCTTTATGAAGTTCAACGAGCCCCAACAAGCCGCCGAGGTAAAGGAGGAGTTCCAGAGACGATTTAGCAAACGCGTCGTCAAATCAAATGCTATCCAAGCGGAATGGGAGGAGAGTTTAGAGAACGAGGTTGAAAAGTGTGGTATCGCGTCGGCGGTCAGGCTGTGCGAGGATTTCCGAAAGGAGGGGTACAAGGCCACATCGCATACCCTTACCATCATGCTACGCTCCAGTCGTCAAGTTACCGATTTGGAGTACGCGGAAGAGGCCCTGCGGATACAAGCTAGTCCTTTACAATGGTCGATTCTGATCGGCAACGCCGTCCAGGCAGATGACCTCACCGGTGCTCACTCAATCTATCGTCAATGCAGCTTGCGCGGACTGACGCCGGATGCCCCTCTTGTCCAACCTCTTGTTGCTGCTCTTTGCGATTCTGCCTTCCGGAGCCATGATGACGGACCAATAGACCAAGCACTAGAGCTTTATCGAGAACTTTCCCATGCTAACCCACCATCGTCTTCTAATGCTACTTCGACACGACAGTTTGGTCGTCAGCGTTCACTGGGGCCCGATGCTTACATGTACGGGACTCTCCTCCGCGCCATGGCGAACTCGGTCGACGTGCAAAGGTATTCCCAGCTTGCGGTAGATCTTCTTGCGGACATGGACGCCAGAGAGATCAAGCCCGATGGCCATGTGGCCGTTGCTTCACTTATCGTTATGGCCATGCGCTCTTCGTCCAGTTTTGACGACGCTCTCAAGGCGTACAGGAAGGTGATGGGGAATGAAAACCCGAAGAATGTTGGCATCAAAGGATACCGGTGGATCCTCTACGTCCTGTCCCGCCTCTCCTTTGACCACGAACCTGCCTTGCCGCCAATCTGGCACTACTTTGAGATCGTCAGAGACATGCGACGGTCAGGGGTCGAGATCACCCCGTACGTCTACGCATCCCTTCTAAGACGGCTCGCCAAGCTCGCAGAAGGCGCCTCCAAAGAAGATACCCTCAGACTCGCAGCGTCCGTTCGTAGAGTACACGATCACCTCACCCTCGACCCGTCCATCACCCCTGATGCCCTGCTCTGGAATCAGCTGATGGATGCATACCAGCGCGTCGGTCTCTTCGTCGAAGCGTACAGGGTTTGGGAGGTACTCCTTATCAGCGAGACGTATGATCACGCGAGCGTCTCGATCATCCTGGATGCTTGCGGGTACGCCAATGCGTGGCCGCTCGCGGAACAAGTGATCAAGAAACTCTCCGAACGATCCTTCCTCCTCAACCAGGGTAATTGGAACGCATACGTGGAGTGCATGTGTCGGAATGGGATGCTGAATGATGCTGTCAAGATGGTCTGTTTGGAGATGGGGAAGAACCAAAAGGGCGTCAAACCGAACTCGACGACTGCTCAGGTACTCCTGACGTTTGCGACGAGGACGAATCAACAGGACGAGGTTGCTATGCGCCTACAGCGGTATCTTCCCGAGCTATGGGAAAGTCTACCTGCCGATCTTGGAGGCTTTGTTATCAAGCCAGGAGGGACATAGACCTGGTAGACACGAAAGTATAATAATTGTTAATCGTCTAAATGTCGTCGCAGGGTTGTGTAGTGGCGGGTACAATGCGAGTGGTATCATACAGAGCGTGTGGTTGAACATGACGCGTGCGACAACGAGATCTGAAGGAGGAAAGAAACCCAATATGTAACCCAAAAGCTGTCGTCTAGGATGATGTCTAAAAGGTAATAAGTATGCTCAGGATGATGCCAGCTCTTCCACTGTGGGGCAGTCACACTGGAAGAAACGTCGAATCAGCAATGAAAAGCTGATAATACCTTTGAACTTACGACAAGGTTGAGGTCACCGAAAGCTTCAACCGTATCGATCAGTTGAGAGAACAAACAGGTGCATGTATTTAGATACCCACCATCATCGATACGGGAGATCGTCGGCCAGAACTTCTTCTCCCGCAACCAGGGCAAAGGGTAAGCAGCCTCCTCTCGAGAGTATGGACTGCGGCAGGTCATCAACATTGTCAAGCGTGGTAAAGAGGTAGAGACGCACCGATTCCATTCCTTGTCGGACAGAACAATAACGGAAAGCGGATGAGGAGCATTTCTAAGGAGGTTGTTGTCCTTCGGCTGTTTGCCTGAAACAATATCATCGACTTCCTTGCGAATTTGAATCATGGCTTCGCAAAATCTGCGTGGAGTAGGTGAGAAGATGACATGTGAACACGAACTCCAAACAGTGTGACCAACCTATCTATTTCTTCAAGAGTCTCCGACTCGGTAGGTTCAATGAGCATACATGTCGAAATGGGCCACGAGCAAGTTGGTGGGTGGAATCCATAATCCTTTCATCGACATATGATCCAGCTTCATCATCACAGCCAGCAGGTTAGATCTACTCACCTGCAACCTCTTGGCGAAATCTGTGACTTTTAGACCAGCAGCTTTGTCAAACTCTGCAAGATCGATCAACAACTCATGTGCAACACGGCCGTTGGCGTTCTTGAACCGGATGGTGTAGTATCCTGCGAGTCTTTGGGCCATGTAGTTTGCGCTGAGTAGTGCAACGTTGGTTGATCGAGACAGACCATTGCCGCCCAACATCTTGATGTAGGCCCAGGAAATCAAAAGGATGGAAGCACTTCCAAAGGGCCCAGCGGAAACTGCATTTATCGCCTTGTTTCCACCAGTCTGGACGAGCGGGTGAGAGGGCAGGAATGGAGCGAGATGCTTAGCAACGCAGATGGGGCTAAAAAGGTGGATGAGAGACATAGAGCACTGGTTTGAATGTTGTCACTCACCCGACCCCGGGTCCTCCGCCACCATGGGGACTAGTGAAGTGGTTAGACTCGCCTCTACAACGATGATGATACACGCCTACATTGCAAAAGTTTTATGGAGATTGAGATGGCATACATCTCCGCCGCAAACGGCGGGATTCGTCAGCCCAACTTGAGCATTTAAGTTTGCACCATCCAAGTACACCTGTCCGCCGTTCTCATGGATAATCTTGCACGCATCCGCAACCCCGTCTTCGAACACACCAAATGTTGAAGGATACGTGATCTGCAGGCCTCCAGATTAGGTAACCAGTACATGTGGGAAAGTGGGGCCTACCATGCATGCGGCCAAGTTGTCCTTGTGCTTCTCAGCCTTCGCCTTGAGATCGACGAGATCAAGGTTTCCATCCGCATGCGTTTTCACTGGAACAACTTTCAAACCAGCCATGACAGCGGACTACAGCAATAATGTAAGCTTGACAGTGCCTCTTTGCACAAGGATCCGACGTACAGCCGGGTTGGTACCATGAGCGCTTAAAGGGATCAAGCACACATCACGGTGACCCTCACCACGCGACTCGTGGTACGCGCGAATGACGGTCAAACCAGCGTATTCGCCAGCGGCACCCGAATTAGGTTGCACGGAGCACGAGTGGAATCCGGTGATCTTGCAGAGGTCTGCTTCGAGTTCCTGTGCATGTTATCAATCTCACAAACAACACTAGCCACAGATGTAAGAATACCTTGACGATCTGCTTATACCCCTCTACCTGGCCAACTGGAGCAAATGGGTGCACGCCGCCAAATTCTGGCCAAGTCAGAGGTATCATGCTGGAGGTGCTATTCAGTTTCATGGTACAGCTCCCGAGGGGAATCATGGTATGGATGAGTGACAGGTCCTTGGATGCAAGATGGAAGACGTAGCGGAGCATTTCGGTCTCAGAGTGGTGCGTGTTGAACACAGGATGGGGGAGGAATTCGGAGGCGCGGACGAGCGACGAAGGAATGGCAGTGGCAGTGGGCTCGGGAATACTGGCAAGAACCCCTGTGGATCCCGAGGCAACCGTAGCAAATATGCTGACAAGTATTTTAAGGTCCTCATAATCGACGGACTCAT
>JBBPRD010000218.1:0-17655 GCA_038092855.1 Boletus piedmontensis
TTCCGCGCATAGGACCCGTTGGTCGTCGTCGCCTTTGTCGGATTTGCTACAATTTGGGACGCTGTGCTCGCACCCGATCCGGGATGTCAAGCGTTTGGGTACATGAACGCATCCAGAGTCTTGTGTTATTGGCAACAGAAGTCGGATCATGTGATGACCCGGAGGATGATTTTTATTGGATCCCAGGGTGGGTCATACTTTATCGGTTTGGTGTAGCGCCCGAAGACAGGGACTTTCTCTTTTCTTCGTTCCAGTAGTCCGGAGTTATCTCCCTTTGCATCAAGTTGCTTATATGTGATGGGAGGTGTCACGAGTCCCAAGCTGAGGAACCAAGATTGATCGATCGACCCCCAAGCCACGTCAAGCAAGATGGGCCGCCCACCCTGACTCCAGAAACCTGAGACACGTGCATCGGATGACGCGCGTTCATACGGTGGTACTGTGGGTAATGGACTGGTCGATGTGCTATCCCGAAGCTGGCAGAGGGTCAGTTGAGTACGTTCGTGTTCATGACTTGATGTTTATCAAACAGTTGCATCGGACGGCATCGGCTGAAGACAACACATATCATTTTATCATGGGAGCCAACGAGGCGGCCACATCTTCTTCAGCGCTCTCCTGGGTGAAGAAGTGGATAGACATTCCCACAAGATATTGCTCACTGCCATGACTGCGACCATCAGGTACTCTCTGGACATCCGAAGAGACGGGTCTATAGGAGGTGGTTTAGGTCTTGGATGATTTTTTTTTATAATACCGCGCGGACAATTTGAGAGCGGACGGATTCGGCGGGGGTGCACGAATGGCAGAATCCATCATACATGAACTCAGAAAAGGGACAGCGATTCGGGGAGGACATGACGTTGGCGGACGTCTGCTCCAAAGAACATGGCCGGAGTGTTGCCTGACCGAGATTCATCGCTTCAGAGGGGGACGCGTATACTGGTGGGTACGGCGTTTGTATTTCGTGGTGGGGGTGAGGTGACTACTAGGAGGCGGATAGAAGTCTCCGGTAGGCAGACCAAAGAGCTAAGGGAAGATGATACCCCCTTCCTTCCTCACTTGGGAAGACTCGCTGCGAATCGTTGTCACTGCAGTGCTGTTAAATTTTGCGGTGGTTCAAGTGTCCTCCAGTGGTTCATCAAGGCGTTTGCTAGAGTGCTCAAAACGCATGGTTAACTCAGCTTTCGTCGCGCCTAGGCTTGAACCTGTGACAAGCATGAAAGAGATCGAAGGGAGAGAACGCGAGAACCAAACGTAGCCGTCGTATTAGTTGACACACTGTAAGTTTGCAATAGCTCGAATTGATTAATGAGATATTCGACTTCCTCAACGACCGTTCAGTAAATATCCGAGCACGCGAGCTTATCAGGACGAGTGCTTGTGCTGCGAGGCTACACCAACATATCTACATACTCGCGACCCAGCATGATTGTACCTACATATACTGCATTCAATTATATCAATCAATGCGTCCCATCTCCAGCACCCGAACAAAAACACATCCACGCGGGGAACCTGACCAAAAGGACAGCGTCGTCTGATTCTCGCTGACGTGATCCGCTGAGAGTCAAGCAATGTGAGGAAAAGGAAAAATAGGCGTACCGTCAGATGGACCCTTGCACCGGATGGTTGAGATGGATCGCTCCCTTGTTGTGCCTGACAGAAAATGAGTGAGGTCTACCGTCGCTAAAAAGGACATACAGTGCTCGCTGCCTGTGGGTCTGGAGGACCCTGCCCGGGTCGCGAGGTATCCTTGCTCGGATCTTTCGCAACAGCAGGCTTACCACGCGACTTGGGCTGTGACGTGTGCTAAGTGACTGAGGACAGACTCGACGAACAACGAACCTGTCGTCTTACAACGGGCATCGCGACCACTCGCTAATATGACGTATAAGACGCGTCCCATCTGTTTGTTTATCAAGAGCACTCACCCGCACACGTTGACCTGGGGCCATCATCGAAGGACCATCATTGGTAGCATTTGCTCTCGCTGGCGACTGGGAACGAGATTGAGGACCGGTAGGCTGACGCAAATTTCTAAAAGGTTGATCGGGGCTATGTAATACCGGATCCTTGTTGTTCAACCTCTGTAGCCACTTTTTAAATATCGATTGGCGCTTCGGTGGCCCGGCAGTATCAATATTTTCCTCTCGATGCGGATCTCGAGGAGAGGATGCCGACAAAGCGTGGGACGGGTCGACTGGTGGTGCTTCGTCATCACGAGTATGAGTAGAGTGTACTGGTGACGGTGACTACAGCAGGGTCAAGAGGAAAATAAGAGGAGAAAGTAGTGATTACCAACCTCGTCAAAGTCGAACTCAGGACCTGGCGTGGCGGACAGCACGTCGACCTATGCCACCGTGAAAACTCGGCTCGAAGAAAAATGGATAAACCCGTACATTAAGGCCATCACCGTCACCAACTTCGCTGTGTGTCTCCGACCGGGTCGGACTGGGTTTTCCAGGATCTTCCTGTTGTACACATTCGAGGACTCAGTGTCACTCTTTCGGTAAGGGAATGGCAAACACCTACTGAATTAGACTCAGGTGGTTCCTTGTCATGGCCTTCCGAGGTCGAACGCTGCTTGTCTTGTGGTGCCCCGCCAGGAGACGCCTAACACAGGTGTCAGCATGAGAGACAGCGCGAGACTTCCCCAACACGACTGCACAAATACTTACATTGAACGGACCATACGACTCGGGAAGAATATTGTTGAGATTTCGAATAACAACATTTCCGTCATGCCGTCCGATAAGAAGATAGCTACTATCTGCGGAGATGGCAATTGACCACACCCCACCACTGTCCTCGATTCCAGGGCCGATATGGGTCAGTGTCGATGCGTCTAGGAACAAGATGGAGTGTGGCGTGCAAGTGACAATAAATTTTCCGTTGGCAGCTAGAGCGATAGATATGACATCGAAAGCACCGAGAGTCTGTGATTCTGCTAGCTGTGACCCCGTGGAGACATTGAATGACTTGACTTTATCGCCATTGGATGTAGCGAAGACTTGGTCGTTGCCTGACCATGCCAGCGGGGTGATGAAGTAGTACGTTGGTATGACCGTGTTGATGGTAATGAGCTTGTCACCACTGCGACTGTCGAAAACGCGGATTGGGCCTTTGTGGCCAGAGGTGGCGATGTGCTCGCCATTTGGCGAGAAGCTGATTCCAGTGACATTCTCGTCATGCTGGAGTGGGCCTACGAGCCTCTTCCCGGTCTCTATGTCCCAGATGCTCGCTGCCTTGTTTGCGGCCGCGGTGGCAAACCTGGCCGAATCAGGGGAGACATCGACTGCATACACCGCGTTTTGGCCCTCCACATCGGTGACCTTCTCGTGCAACTCTGCGTCCCACAAGCTTGCACCGCTGGTAGTCCCGCACAAAATCCATTTGTCATCCATTGACACAGAAATGGTGCCCAAGTCCATTCCGGTTTGCTTCCCCACCTCTTGACCATCCACAAGTCGCCAACGTCGGATTCCGTCGTTACTCCCACTCAAACAGTGGATTCCATCACGCTGGAACGCGACCGCCCACACCCAATCGGTGTGACCTGTGAGCACTGTTGTACTGTCTGACTAAATTGTGAGCCGAGCAAATCACTCCCCAGGACCGCTGCCCACCGGTATTTCTTGACGACATTTTCACCAATGGTAAGGTCTCTCACTATACAATCGTGAGTGTTGAGGTGTCAAGGAAGGTGTTTTGGTTTACTCGCAATGCGTAAACACGTTCCTTATTCTCAATATAGGTTGGCTCACAGCCTCGTGGCCTTGGCGCTTACTCTTATTCGGACCTCAGATCCCATTCGGCGTTCTGCAAGGGGCCTCCACAGTCAGCGACCTCGCCCTTGATCAAGACGTTCCTCACGGTGGTCGATATCACCAATGGCGATGATTCCGAATCTCACGCTGAATCGATAAGGTCGCCCTGTACGCATGTTATGGTGTCAAGCTCGTGGTGTGCTTCCCTCGGCAGAGGGTGATATTGACCTCACACAGCGTACGAGCCTCCAATGTCTCTGCTCTGAAAAAGCAAACTCCATGACTGACGGCGACGATTCCCTGTCACTCATCGGGTTGACGTCTCTTGGGATCGCACCGCGGTCATGGTATGATGCCCGATGTACTCTCCTGGTTGACGTTTACTTCATATAGTGTACGAGACATGTCGCATACAATACACGGCTTGCTTCGCACTCCCCTCTCACACACTCCATGAAAATCGTCAGCTCTTCAATGTGTCGATCTTTTTATGGAGCAAGATTTATGCTGACAATTATAATATTCAGATGACCTTGTTCGAGAAGAGAAGACGTATGTTGTCATACTACCGATAGTCCCTAGGACTAGATCCTCGTCCTTTCAGATACGAGTCAGGATTCAGGAACGGTGGCTCGCAGGTGAGGCGGGTCGATTGAATAGGGATGGACTTGCTGGTTGGTACGATATTTGTATGTTTGTGGTGTGGGTGAGGTGAGGAAGTGGCCAAGAGTCTCCGGGAGGTGGACCAAAGAGCCAAAGGAAGATAGTATCTGCTTCCCCCGCCGGGAAGACTCGTCGCGAATCATTTTCGCTCGGTGCAATTGCCCCCCTGCACTGCCTCCAAGGTGGTCGCTGCAGCGCTCAAGACACGTTGTAGGCTTGGCTTTCGCTAGATACAAAACGATCGAATCCGGAGAACCCAGGAATCTAACATGCCCGTCATGTTCGACAGCTCAAATCGACGAGACGTTGTTATTAACCCCAATCCCTACGTGCGTATTTGACTTTCTCAAAGACAGTTGAGCGAATATCCGAGCACACAAGCTCAATCATGGACAAGCTTGTCAGTACAGGTACTGATGTTGCGAGGCACGAGCTATCAGGATTGTATAGTCCATGTCCACACATTCGCGACCCAGCATAGTATCTACACGTATTCCATTAAATCACACCAATGAATGCGTCCCATCTTCTGCACCTCAGCAAAAACACAACCATGTTGGGAACCTGACCAACAGGACAACATCATCTGGTTCTCGCTAACGTGATCCGCTGAGAGTCAAGCAGTATAAGTAAAATGAAAATAGGCGCACTGTTAGATGGACCCTCCCGCCTGATGATTGAGACGGATCATTCCCTTGTTGCGCCTGACGAAAAATGAGCGGTCATGACGGGGTCTACCGTCAGCAGAAAAAGACATACAGTGCCCGCTACCTGTGGATCTGGGGGGCCCTGCCCGGGAGGCGAGGTATCATTGTTCGGAAGCTTGGGAACAGCAGGTTTACCACGCGATTTAGGCTGTAATGAATGATGAGTGACTGGGAACAAACTCGAAGAACAACGAACCTGTCGTTTTACAACGGGCTTCGCGACCACTCGCTAATATGACATATTAGACGCGTCGCATCCATGCAGTTATCTAGAGCACCCACCCGCACACGTTGACCTGCGGCTATTGTCGAAGGTCCCTCATTGACTGTAGTATTCACTCTTGTTGGTGACCGTGAACGAGACTGAAGATTGGCGGGCCGACCCGAATTTCTAGGGGGTTGTCCGGGACTATGTATTACTGGGTTCTTATTTTTCATCCTCTGTAGCCACTTTTTAAGTATCAATCGGCGCTTCGGTGGCCCGGCAGTATCAATATTTTCCTCTCGATGCGGATCTCGAGGAGAGGATGCTGACAAGGCGTGGGACGCGTCGACTGGTGGTGCTTCGTCATCGCGAGCACGACTGGAATACACTGGTGACGGTGACTACAGCAGCGTCAGGAGGAAAATAAGAGGAGAAAGTAGTGATTACCAACCTCGTCAAAGTCGAACTCAGGACCAGGCGTGGTGGACAGCACGTTGACCTATGCCACCGTGAAAACTCGGCTCGAAGCAAAATGGACAAACTCGTACGTCGAGGCTGTCACCGTCACCAACTTCGCTGCGTGTCTCCGAGCGAATCGGACTGGGTTTTCCAGGATCTTCCTGTTGTACACATTCGAGGACTCAGCGCCACTCTTTTGGTAAGGGAATGGCAAACACCTACTGGATTAGACTCAGGAAGTCTCTTATCGTGGTCTTCCGAGGTCGAACGCTGCTTGTCTTGTGGTGCTCCGCCAGGAGATGCCTAACACAGGTGTCAGCATGAGAGACAGTGCCAACATGACTGTACAAATACTTACATTGAATGGACCATACGGCTCGGGAAGAATATTGTAGAGATTTCGAATAACAACTTTTCTGTCTTGTCGTCCGGTAACAAGATAGCTACTGTCCGCGGAGATGGCAATTGACCACATCCCGACACTCTCCTCGATTCCAGGGCCAATACGAGTCAGTGTCGTCGTGTCTAGGAACAAAATGGAACGTGATGTGTAAGTGGCGATAAATTTTCCGTTGGCAGCAAGAGCGATGGATCTAACGCCATTGTCACCGAGAATCTGCGATTCCGCGAGCTGAGATCCCGTAGAGACATCGAATAGTTTGATTTTCCTGTCCTTAGATGTGGCGAAGATTTGGCCGTCGTTTGCCCATGCAAGCGGAGTGATGAACCATGATGTGGGTGTGACAGTCTTGATAGTGATGAGCTTGTCACCACTGCGACTGTTGAAAATGTGGATTGGGCCTTCATGGTCAGAGGTGGCGATGTGCTCGCCATTCGGGGAGAAGCTGATTCCACTGATATCATCGTCGTGTTTGAGCGGGCCAACGAGTCTTTTCCCGGTCTTTATGTCCCAGATGTTCGCTGTCTTGTTTGTAGCCCCAGTGGCAACCCTGGTCGAGTCAGGGGAGACATCAACTGCCTCCACCGCACTTCCGCTCTCCACGTCGATGACCTTCTCGTGCAACTCTGTGTTCCACACGCTTGCGCCGCTGGTTGTCCCACACACAATCCATTGGTGATTCTTCGACACAGAAATGGCGCGCAACTTCGTTCCCGTTTGCTTCCCCACCTCTTGGCCATCCACAAGTCGCCAACGTCGAACTCCATCGTTACTCCCACTCAAACAATGCATCCCATCAGGCTGGAATACGACTGCCCACACCCAGTCAGTATGACCAGTGTCGAGCACTATTGTATGGCCTTACTGAACTGTGAGCATCGCAAATCATTCCTCAGAACCGCTACACACCAGTATTTGTTGACGACATCTTCACCGATAGTACACAATCGTTAGCGCCGAGGTGGCGAGGAATTTGTCTTGGTCAACTCGCAACGCGTAAAGTTATTCTATAAACACGTTTCCTCATTCTCGATATAGGTTTGTTCACAGCCCCGGCTGTTGGCGCTTATTCTTGTTCGGATTCCAGCCAAGTGACCTCGTTTTGACGATCAGGCAAGTAATCGATATTGGCGAAACCTTTTATCTCTTGCTAGGGCAATTTGCGATTTCTTGTCATGTCCCGGCTGTGGGACCCGGTTCACGATGAACGTGGAATTTGCATTAGACCAACTCGCGATACACCGCACATAAAATGCACGCGGTTCTCTCTGGGCTTGCTCATACTATGAATGAAGGTTTTCCTTACAGTGGGAAACAAATCTACGTCTGCGCACCCACCCGGACCGCCCACACTCTCATCTGTGTGGGAGGCTCGGCGTTCTCACGCTTCCTGCGTGCATCTTCGGGGCTGGAATGGTTGGGCTCACGCACAGCTTCATTATCGCCAGCAATGCCTTCCAACGTGGAATGACACGGTCTCTAGTTCATCACGGCCAGACTGTCTGCCAGGCGTCTGCGTGAAAGCCACAAAATCGCCCACGATCGCTCTCAGGTGCTATGCTGCGATGTCAGAAGGGGATCCTGTGAACGCAGTATAAGCGTCAGTGTGATCAAGCACACGAGACTGTCTATCACAATTCAAGTTCAAGGATTTAGTGTCAAGGAGCGAAGAACAAGGGGCGAGGTTGTTTTGGGCCTAGCTAGGGAGTTACAGGGCCACTTGTATCTTCAACCAGGACATTTGTCTCGATTGTATGTACTATCATAAGCCTGGCTGCGGTCGGACAGAACGTAGTGTGGGACTAGAGCTTCAACTTGAAGGCGACATACATTTTTCTAAACATGTCAGGATAGCATCCGCGCACAAAGGTGTCACATAAATGAACAACTGGGGATACTCACCACCGAACATTGTTGGTCCAAGTGTCCTCCGGAGTGTACTTCGTGGGGGTGTTCATCACGGCGGTCAAAATGTATAATAGACTTCATTGCACCTAGACAAGTTGGAACCATGACGAACAAGAAAAAAATCGAAGCAGGAGAAGGCGTGAACCTAACCCAGCCGTTGCATGAGTTGACATTCTGTAGGCTTGCAACAGCTCGAATCAATGAGACGTTGTCCTGCAATCGCAACCCCTACAGGCATATTTGACTTCTGAGTCAAAGACCTTTGAGTAAATGTCCGAGCACATAGATTCAATCATAAACGAACTTATCAGGACAAGCGCTCTTGCTGCAAGGTGACACAAACTATCAGAGTTGCATGGTCCATGTCTACATACTCGTGAAGCAGCATTGTACCTACATGTACTGCATTCAATCACATCCATCAATGGGCCCCATCTTCTGCACCCGAGCAAAAACACATCCATGTGGGGAGCCTGAACGAAAGGACAGCACCGTCTGATTCTCGCTGATGTGAGCCAGTGTGAGTCAAACAACGTAAGTAAAAGTAAATAGGCGCACCGTCACATAGACCCTGCCACCCGACGGTCGAGATGGATCGTTTCCTTGTTGCGCCTGATAGAAAATGAGCGGTCTTGACAAAGTCTCCCATTTCCAGAACAAGACATACCGAGCTCACTACCTGTGGGTCTGCAGGACCCTGTCCGGGGCGCGGGGTATCCTTGTCCGGATGATTGGGAACAGCAGGCTTGGCACGCGATTTAGGCTGCAATGTATGATGAGTGACTGAGAGCAAACTCGAAGAACACCGAACCTGTCGTTTTACAACAGGTTTCGCGACCACTCGCTAAGGTAACATATCAGACGTGTCGCATCCGTCCATCTATCAAGAGTACTCACGCGCACACGTTGTCCTGGAACCATCGTCGAAAAACCCTCATTGATAGCGTTTGCTCTCGCTGGTGACTGGGAATGAGATTGAAAACCGGAAGGCTGAAGGGAATTTCTAGAGGGTCGATCGGGGCTCCGCGATGTTGGGTCATTTTTATTCATCCTCCGTAGCCATTTTTTAAATATTGATTGGCGCTTTGATGACCCGGCAGTATCGATGTTTCCCTCTCGATGCGGATCTTGAGAGGATGCCGACAAAGCGTGGGACGGGTCGACTGGTGGTGCTTCGTCATCACGAGCATGAGTAGACACTGCTGGTGATGGTGGCTGCGGCAACGTCAACATGAAAATAAGAGAATATAGTAATCACCAACCTCGTCGAAGTCGAACTGAGCACCGGGCGTGCTGGACGGCACGTCGACCTATGCCATTGTGAGATCTCAGTTCGAAGCAAAAAGGACAAACTCATACGTCGAGGTCATCATTGTCGCTAACTTCTCTGCGGGTCTCCGACTGGACTGGACTGGATTTTCTGGCACCTTCCTGTTGTACGTACACGTTAGAGGGATTGGTGCAACTCTTTCGCAAACGGAACAATAAAAACATACTGGATTAGAGTCAGGTGGTTTCTGGTCATGGTCTTCCGAGGTCAGAGGCTGCTTGTCCTGTTGTTCCTCGCGAGTAGATGCCTAACACAGGGTGTTAGCATGAGGCTTCCGCAGCATGCCCACACAAATACTTACATTGAATGGGCCATACGAGTCCGGAATAATACTGCTAAGATGTCGAATAGCAACTTTTTTGTCGTGTCGTCCAGTAGCAAGATGACCACTATCTGGAGACATGGCAATTGACTGTATCCCACCACTGTCCTCGATTCCAGGACCAATTTGGGTCAGTGTCGATGTGTCAAGGAACAAGATGGAACGCGATGCGAAAGTGGCGATAAATTTTCCATTGGAAGCTAGAGCGATAGATTCAACATTGGTGTCACCGAGAACCCGTGATTCTGCGAGCCGGGTCCCGGTGGAGACATTGAATAACTTGATTTTCTTGTCCTTAGACGCAGCGAAGATCATCTGGCCATCGCGTGACCACGCAAGCGGAGTAATGAACCATATTGAGGGTGTGACCGTGTTGATGGTAATGAGCTTGTCACCGCTGCGACTGTCGAAAATGCGGATTGGGCCTTCATAGTAAGAGGTAGCGATGAACTCGCCATTCGGAGAGAATCTGATTCCAGTGACACCGTCGTCGTGTCTGAGCGGGCCAACGAGTCTCTTGCCAGTCTTTATGTCCCAGATGCTTGCTGTGTTGTTCCTACTCCCAGTGGCAAACCTGGCCGAATCAGAGGAGACGTCAATCGCATACACCGAGTTTCCGCCCTCCACGTTAGTGACCCTCTTGTGCAACTCCGCATCCCACACGCTTGCGTCCCTTGTGGTCCCACACACAATCCACTGGTGATCCTTCGACACAGAAATTGCGCACAAGTTCATTCCCGTTTGCCTCCCCACCTCCTGATTGTCCGCAAGTCGCCAGCGTCGAACTCCGTCATTACTCCCACTCAAACAATGCATTCCATCAGGCTGGAACACGACCGCCCACACCCAATCAGTGTGACCGGTGTCGAGCACTATCGCACGGTCTTACTGAATTGTGAGCTCATCGCAAATCATTTCTCAGAACTGCTACTACGCACCGGCATTTCTTGACGACATCTTCACCAATAGTATACAATCGTTAGCGTCGAGGTGTCAAGGAAGGTGTTTTGGTTTACTTGCAATGCGAAAAGCTGATCCATAAGCATATTCCCTTCTCAATATAGGTTCGCTCACAGCCTCGTGCCCTTGGCGCTTATTCTTCCTCGCATCCCAGCCAGTTCGTCAGGCAAGCCGCAGTCAACACTTGCAAACCCTTCCGTCCCTTCCGAGGGCAGCCTGCGATTGTTTGTCATGTCTCGGCTACAGGACCCGGTTCATGATGAGCACGGAATCCGCACCAGACGACCCCATGTCGTTCATTGGACCAGCGTCTCCCGGGATCACAGTTTGGTCATGGTACGGTGTCCAGTGTACTCTCCAAGTTGACGTTTACCTTGTACAGCGTATGAGATTTGTCGTGTGCAACGCTTGCATCGTGCTCTCCTCTTATACGCTCCCTGAAAAACGTCGGCCCCCCGATGAGCTTGCAATGGAACGCTGACGGGCCGCGCACTCGAGCTCTAGTCAAAAATGCGTCTTTTCAAAATCATTCTTGCACTAGGTAAACCCGTTGCAACCCGTCTCTGAGGGTGGATTGCTGTTCTTTCATCTCGTCTTTGGCGGGACGTTCGCTACGGAAAGGTGTCAGATCGCCTGTCGTGCTGGCACGGGTCGCCAGCAACTTCGTGACGACGAACAGAGGAAGTCGCCGTCGCGACCGCCATAACTTGCGACTTTCTTTCTTCGAACCAGCGCATTTATACACATCACCACTCTATTTCAACACACCGGACGCATGCATGATATGATAGGGTGGTACCCAAGGTTCACTCTGAAAATAACTTTGTCTTCTGTCATTCAGCGCCAATCGCTCACCTAAATTTTGGTGGTCCCCCACCACCTTCCCCCAAATCCACGTCACCCACCTTTCGTCAGGTTGTGCCCAGCACACTCCTCGCGGTCACTGCTTTGGAGGATACCTCCATGGCCCTAGAAGGGCGGCGGTCGGGGTAGCGGTTAAGCCCCCTGACGAGAGCTTTCGCAGGCTCGAAACTGCCTACCATATACTGTCTCTTTGCCTGTCCATGTGTAGACTGTACACGGCCTAATCCTCGGAGAGGGGCATCTGACCGGTGCAGCAAACAAGACCAACGGCCCAGGTTCTTACCTCCAGGGTCGCGCTTCGTGCTCCCTAGCGGCCCAGCTTCCTATCATTTCGGCTCTCACCATTCCGGATCACAGCCAAGGATGGCAACTTGTCGTTGCATACGTCGCTCAGAGTCACGATTTCAATACCACAGATACCGAGCGTCATCAAGACGAAGTGGTATTACACTTGAGCAGACCAGGATGAGTCTTCTCTCCTATAGCAGTAAGGCTGGTGGAATTAACAAGCGAAATACTGGATACTACGAAGCTTCAGTTCCTCGGCCATCAATTACAGTGCCAGATTCCATCTCTACTTCTCTTCTGGACTCACGTTTCTTCCACCTGAGATGTCTCACAGAGCAGGTGAGTATCGGGAGGATGACTGATGGTAACATGCTGATGAGGACAAGAGTCGTAGCGAGAGCAGGGGATCCGGACAACGCCACGAGTCCGGCAATGCGAACAATGACAAAGCCAATGTCGAGCATGGCAAGGAGGATGGCAAACGCCGCGTAACCGATATACCCGACACGTTCCTGGACGGATAGCCATGTCAGAGACGGGATTGCGATGTCGGACAAGATGTATACCTTCAACTCCGCAGGTGAGAGTCGGCCATAATGGATGTGTATGTTCTCAGCCATAACCAAGAACGATAGCGTACACAACATGAAGAAGTAGTTTCCATTGCTGAGATGGATGCTACGAGGTATCATTAGTTGATATTTGAGGAGAGGGAATGATAGCTCTGTACGTGAAGCAACTACGGAACTGTACGATGATTCACGCAGTGATGAGATATGATGAAATATGACCTGACGAAGCCACTCACTAGCTCGATTGACCAATCTATCCGGCGATTCAGAGTTGCCCTGACGTCCTCAAAGTCATTTGATGATTGCATCATATCATATAGAGTAAGACCGAGTATGTGTTGGGTGAGGGTCTTGGGTGTCTTTGAGATGGAGGCTTGCATGCTAGCCTGGAAAAGGTGGAATGCGGGTATGGCGGAGCAGCTTGGTTGTTCATCTTAAGTAGGTACCAGAGGCTGCGGTCATTCAATTTTCGCACTCTCGCGACACATTGTTGAGAACAACTATTGGCTATGCTGTCGGATCGCCAAGACGCTACGTTTGCTGTGGTGCAGGCTTTAAATTATGGACGACATCCATTTGGAAATCTAGGATGATGGACTTCAGACATTGTTACCATATATGGTAATTGTCTCATTGACGGTCGCACCCTTCCGAGGCCGCAATTTTCGTCCTTTCTCGCTGATAGGATGAGGATGATGAAAAAAATAGGCTTATATGGCAAGTTGGGATGATATCGATGTTCCGCGGTACACGTTGTGGCCTTGCAATACGCTCTGTACTCTGACCCACGTGGAACCCAGCTAACCGATCGCAAAATACCACGAATAGAAAGCGGAGGATGAGGAGGGTCGGAAGTAACATCAGACCATGTCTATGTCCGTGCACCATCTATTATAAGATCGCGTCTGAGGATTACACACACCGGGTGTACGACGGTCCCAGCAGTGCGTTCTCAACTATACAGGATGCAGAATGATCTTACTCATTCTGGAAAGAGGAGGTTGAGGTTGGGTGATTCTGCGATGTCATATGGGGAATTGACTTTAATGACCGCATAGGCATAAACCCTGACACGCTCCACGATGCGCTTTTTCTTGACGGAACACCAGCTTGGCTTTCTTGCGAGAGCAAGTTCTTGAGTATATACCACTAGCAAAACAGCAAACCTCCATTCTGTGCCACGATTGATGGAATCGCTTCGCTGTCTGATGTATTCACTTGGCCGCAACTTCGATGATTAGATACTTTGACCCCGCATTCTGTACAATACTGACATCCGATCGAGTATGCGATTGCATTCTGACTGACTACTGAGCAAGAAGAAACCATTGAGAAAGCATAGCACATACGTCATTTTCAGTTCGCCCCACGGAAAACCGTCTCACTCTGATTGGATAGCAACATTTTCCGACTAGGTGGGTCCTCCTGGTCGCAACCTCCACAGAAAAATCCCGCAATTTTTCAGCCGCACGACAGTGTTCTCTGAGTGGAGAACCGCAAGGATGGTGGGAGGCAACAGCGTTGACAGAGGCATCCCATGGGACGAGATAGACACTAGTGAAGTCACGAGATGACTCCCCTGTTAGCATGGTAAGGCAGTAAACCATATTGTTGTGACCGAGTTGAGTGTCGTCGACATTGAAAAAAGACACGACGACACTCACTCGCCGGCATGTGTGGTGATCTGTACGTGCATCAAATGCATGGGATCGATATCATTCAATGAAAATCCCCAATGAGCCCTATCATACCAGGTCCGCGCACGTTAGACTGTGCATCAGAATGTGATAGAGTCAGGGCCGGGGGAGACAGCGGGAGAGTGGAGGAGTTGGCAGACCGGGGGTGGAGGAGAAGAGCCCGAGAGCCGATGGTCTGTTGTAGGCGGGTGATGTACTTATGTCTAGCCTAGAATTGGACGATAAAAGGTCCTGGGCGGCCTCCAGGCATTTGCTTTGGTACGGTGAATAGACGTGGTTGGCAAGGTTTTGCAAGAGCCTGCGCAAGCGTATAGAAAAATACCTCGAGATTGCCGTCTGGCCCAAGGTCTGGTCATATGAGAGCTGTTGATCAGACCGTGGGTATTTGGTACTGGTACACTCTAGACAAGACGCTGATACAGTATGGCATCTACCATGATCACAAGCATCGACTAGCAATGGCACCGCAGACCAACTCCGAGTCGCTGCAGAGAATTCAAGTCTTGCTATGGATCCCTTTGAAGTACGCATGCAGTTCCTAGGTCTCCTCCGTAAACTTAACGCGTGAGTGGCTTCTTTTGACCTGACGCATTCCGTCGTCCTCCACTTTTTATTGTGTCACCTATAACCTCCTACATACAATGTTTCGTTGACGGTCTCGGCGTGATGATCCCTACAGAACCCATCAGTCAATCCAAAAAGTGGTTGGATATGCGCTCAAGTATTTTTCGAGATGTGGAGAGGACCTGTGGGAGTGCATTATTGAGGAGTGTCAAAAGGTACGTCGTTTCTCTCTCTTGTGGTTGTGTAGTTGTGCCATGGAAGACGGGAATGGCGATGCGTCTTATGAATTAGGATGTATTTTGGTCTCACTGCTTGTCTCCCCTTTCGATTTGTGTCTACTGGGCCATTTCATTGACCAGATGCCTCCTTTACTTCTCAGGGTTCCATTAACCACCGAATCAACATCCTCTATTTCCTGTACTTGCTCTGCAAATCTTCACTGCTTGCAAGCGCACCAACCACCACCTGCCGAATCGTCTTTGTGCGTCCGCCACCTTACGTCTCTTACCAGACACGCAAAGCAAGCCAATACGTCTTTTTATGTCGACTACATCTCCTGTGACCTCCGCCAGATCGTTGAATGTGTTATCCCGGTCGGACGACAGGGACTTCCCAACCTACCAAGCACGAAACAGGTTCGATCCACCATTCTCTTTCAAGACCCTTTCACACTCACTTGCTCGTGTCTACACTTAGATCCTCGAGAGCTGGCGCACGAAGCGAATCATCGAGCCTCAACGGGTCGACGAAGTGATGCAGGTACTCTCTTCCCGGCAAACTCAAGCGACCGAGACGTCGGGGGCGTCTCTGTCTGCGCCCACCTCACGCCCCCCTTCCTCGCGTGGGCACGGCTCCGGAAACGACGCTCACCTCTTGCGCGGTGAGATCTTTAAGCGGATCGAAGAGTATTGCGAACGACATAAGCAACTTCGGGAATGACGGTGGGTTCAAGCACAGCCCCAGGTCTTGTCCCATGGTCATTCCTCGTACCATTCTCACTCCTCCACCCATGCAGCAGGCTCAGGACCTCGGTCCGGTTCAGGATCGGCAGGTTATACTGCCTATGCACTCGCCGCCTTTCTCCCACTGAACGAAGGGGAGAATTCCGAGTTGGCGTTGGATATCGAGTTTGGGAACGAGTGGAAGGCAACGAGCGATTGGAATGAGAATGATGTGGAGGTGGTTGTAGAGGAGCAAGAGTTGTGTTATCCACATTTGAGGTGGCGGGGGGAGGGGAGGGACATGGACAGGGCCAAGCCGGGGGAGTTGGAACGAGGGAGAGAGTAGAAGAGCTGGCAGAGGGGGAGGGTGGAGAAGAGCCGATGGATCTGTCATAGGTGGTTGGTGATGCACCTCTGGAAGTATGGGTCTACGAGAGCAGACAGGCGGGTTTGTTTGATGTCAGTAAGGATTCATACCAGCGAATAACATCTCACTTTGCAGATTCGGATCGACAATAGTGATTCCGCTAGGCGAGAGAAATATAGTCGTGATCTATTGTTCTTAGGATTTGGCGCTGAAAGGGGGCCGACCATGCGCCAGTGCCTAGTAATTTTTTTCTATCTCTCCACGACAGCTACTAGATCATATGTATTGCCAATGGGCTGCACTACCTCAAAAGCTTAATACCTCCTGTCGGAGAGTGCCGCCTTGTACGAGACCCCACCAGGGCAAATCGATCTACAAGTGTCATGCATTCGGACAACGAAGAGTGATGTACATTACTTTGGATGTGTCGCTCTCTTGGATGATAATACTTCCACTTTGCATTGTGATCCGTTTCAAACTCAATGCGATGAGAGAAGGGTACGTATATGTGCAATTTATGAAAATGACTAACCTCCGGTCAAGTTGGAGCGTGTCATAACATCCTCACTAAGACTTTTACCAGGTTTGCTGGCATCTTGTCCCATAATTCAGATGGTCGGCAGGGATTTGGAGAAACCCATACAAGCACACTGGAGTTAGATCTCATTTCATAAATGAATAAACGTGGTGATTGCGTCAGGCAAGAAATATGACCGCAATGGGACGAGATCATGCTGTGCATGATAACAGCGTGTCCTCGGGGTTAGGCACTTAATGGAAGGGCACCGCATAGCCATGAGATATATAAGCTGTAGTAGTTTCTAAGGCGTTGAGCATTTCCCTCCACCAGTCTTTTTTCTCCACGCACCTTCAATTGCCAACACGCCGACAACCTTTGCAACCAACTGCCAGAGTATCATCATGTCGAGCGTCATACTACAATGGTCTGACAACGACGGTCCTCAGCCACATTTGGTGATCTCGACAGAGGGTGAGACTCTCACCAGGCTCGCGTACCTCCCCGACGGACGACGGGTTGTTACTGCCAGTGGCTCCACAAGCGGAGTCGTCAGGGTCAGGAATTTGGAGAACGGGGAACAAGAAGGGATACTAATGGTGCACGGGGGCATGATAACTGATCTCGTTGTGACTCAGGACGGCACGAAGATCATTAGCGCTGATCTGAGAGGGAGGATCAAAGTGTGGGGGGCCGAATCGCACGAACTTGTTAAAGAATGGACTCACCCAACGGACGCAATGTTAATCAAGCTTTCCATCTCGTCAGACGGTGGACTCATTGCGGTTGCTGGCCGGACCGTGGGTATTTACACCACGGAAGGGAATCTTACCATCGAGGTCGACGGATACGCTTCGTCTACGTGTTTCTCTCCCGACGGGGACAAACTTGCGTGTGGCACTCGTCACAGCATCCGCGTGTACGATGTCAAGAGTGGAAAACTCCTCCTTGGTCCGTTGAATAGCCAATGTTGGGTCAATTGTGTGCTCTGGTCACGTGATAGCAACAGGCTCTTCTCTGCCGACAACGCGATTCACTGTTGGAATTCCGATACAGGGGAACCAATCGGACAACCATGGATAGGTCACACAGACGGTGTATGCAGTCTCTCCCTTTCTCTA
>JBBPRD010000219.1:0-17632 GCA_038092855.1 Boletus piedmontensis
TAGCCAAGAGCATGTACTATTTATAACTCCACCAAAGCTAAGTGAACTTCCCACGCTGTCTGGCAGTACACTTCATACACTCTATTGGTGGCCAACATGGAAAGGGTTTTTGAGGTCACTGTATGACCCAGCATGACTCAGCATGCTCTTGGCATTAATAAGCTGCTTTGTAAGCAGTAGCCAAGCCTCCTGATTGGCTAGCACAGCCTTTGTAAACACTTATATCAGAAAGGCAGTTTCAGGCCACAAAAGATCATGTTTTTAGATTACCACTAGAGATATATTCTCACTTGGAGTTCTTCTCCTCAAGCTACCAGAAGGGGCTTAGACTAGGAAATTCCTACAATATATGGGACTGCTATATTCTTTTGTTAGGAGCAAAAATACTTGTGTTACCAGAAGTGAAATAAGAAAAATATGATACCTTTTGGGACAAAACCCTAAATAGGGCAACAAAAGGGAACAGATCCCCAACAAAGAATACTCTCAGTACCTCCACTTGGTGATTTTACTATCTACCCAAGGGGATAAATGATAGTTTATCTATAAGCCTTGAATTGCCAACTCCTTAGTGAACAATAAGTTTGAGTTTGAATGACTATCTGAGTGAACTAAGTGAAGCACCACCAACATATTACCATATTAGGTGGATTACTACTCCACAAAGCCTAACTCCACAAAGCCTTTGCCTTATATAGGCAAATTTTCCCAGAGAATCAACTTCTGCTACTGAAGTCTAACAACCCTTTTAGTATGCAAATAGCACCAAACACCTCTACTAACCAGACCTTTATTGAAGCAATCTCAAAATCCAATCTGACAACATTTGTTAAGGATTGGTGAATACCCCACATATTAATTACACTAAGTTTTCCACCAATCCAGTTCTAGTAGATCTAGAGACTGATTGTCTAGGAGATCCTTCTAACCCTAGCTTATAGTGTGCCATCCATGGAAGGCAAAGCACTAGTCTGGGAAACTTCCATTTTAAATTCGTTTAATTTAGTTCCAGTTGGTTTGGCCTATAAAGAAGTCAACAGGAGTAATATGGGAGGTAGAGAAGGTGGTGGCAGCAGTAATGGTTGTGAAAAGAGGGACGGTTGTGTGTTAGTGAGAGTAGACAAGAGTAGAGTAGGGGCATGGGAAAGACATAGGATTCAGGACAGAACATGGGATAGATTAGCTAGTTCATCTAGTTTTGTCATATTCCAGAAATTCACCAAGTCACTTCTGATACTTCTGACCCAAACTCCATGTAGATAATATGAACTCCAGACTCATCTCAACCCAAACGCACCTCTGGACTCCTGGACTTGCTTGTACTTAGATCTTTCTCCATTTTAGTTACATTCCTCCTTGTTTCTCTTTATGTGTTAGTCCTGCTCCTTAGACTTCTCTAATCCTATGCTTTGCTTAGGAGCATAGCTCTGGCTTTCTGCTTTACTGGATACATTCCACTTATGAATTCTGATTATTAATCCAACTCTAACTCCATATATAAAGCCCCATATTTACAATGTACAAACTTTAGTTCAAATATCAACTATAGTCATTAACTCTCTCTTGTCTCTCACCAGACAACTCCAATCACTCCAACCACTCCGACCTTGTGCTCCATAAATAAGGGCTAAAGGAACTCAAGCAAGGGTACAACACATACATTGAAGCCAAAGCCTATTTCCATTATTCTCCACTCCAGACTTCCTCCAGAACTACCCGGGGTTGAACTGGACTTAACAGTATATTCAAACTTGTACTTGCTTAGAGTTCACTAAACCCATCCCTATGACCACCAAGGCCTTTATCAAGACATGCACCCAGAAATGGCATGAAATGGAAGCCACACTCTCCGTCTCTATCACCATTCTGGGTACCCTTAGTATTTTCGCCAGTCACCATGGTAGCCCCCTAGCTGTTCCTAGATTTATGGGCTTTTCAGCCTGTGGACCCAGCATTCCTGAAAACATCCCATTGCCTCCAGGTGACTCCACCCCTATGTTCTCTTCTTGAATTGTCAAGTTTCTGGATAAAGACCAAACCAAAGGACCTACAGACCCCTTCTGTGGTCCCAGAGGTTCCCCTGGAAATCCCCCAGGTGACAATCCAGGCTTGTCTGGAGACGATGAGCTACCAGACCTTGATCCTGTGAACTCTGATGATGAAGAACTTCCCCACAGAGCAGTTAATGCTCTAGCATCTGCAATCCAGGGTCTTGTATATGCCTCACGCAGATCTCCCTCAGAATTAACCCAGCAAACAAAGGTCTGAGAGCTGGACACATTCAATGGGACTGAGTCTCACAAGCTCCAGGTCTTCTTAGTCCAGTGTAAGCTCAATTTCCAAGATTGCCCCCACACCTTTAGTACTAAACATGCTAAGGTAGTACTTTCCTAGTCCTACCTTAAGGGCATGGCTCTAGAATGGTTCAGACTGGACCTTCTGGAGTTAGAAAATCTGGAACTCTGACCACTATGGATAGATAGTTACTGGGACTTTGTCCTGGAGCTACAAACCATTTTTGGCCCACATGACCCTGTCAGAGACACAGAATACCAGCTTGATCACCTCACAATGAAGGATGGTCAATGAGTCAATAAGTATGTTGTTGAGTTTAACTGCTTGGCTTTGCAACTCCAGGTTACAGAGAAGGTGCCCTCCAGCACTACTTCTACAATGGACTTCCTAACCACATCAAGGACAAGGTTTCCTGCATCAGAAAGCCCATCACACTTGTGGAAATGTGAACCCTCATGCAGTCTATTGATGCACACTATTGGGAATACAAATCCAAGATAGACTGACAAGCTAAAGTAACAATGATATCTACTCCCAAACCCCAACAATCGTTCTCCAGAAAGTCCTCTGCTCTATTTACCAACCCTGGTATCTCCAAGGACTCCCATGAGTCCAAAGGGAAATCAACTACCTCCACTTCCATCTCTGCTACCCCTGACCTATCCTCCAAGCTTGGAAAGAATAGTAAACTTACCTCCGCCAAGTGTAAACACCACTTTGACTTGAAGCTCTGCATATTCTGTGGTTTCACAGAATATATGGCAAAAGACTGTCCCAAGTCTACCTTGTGTACAGCTAAGAATCAAGCAACTATGACAACTCTGGAAACCAAACCAGAGGCTTTCTCAGAAGCAAAAAAATAGAATGTGACCTTCTGAGCTCCACACAGACCGAAGGTTGTGTTGAATCTGCCTATGCACCCAAAGAGATTTGTCTCAATGTGTCCACTCTCCCAGATCCCCATTCCCTTACTCTCTCTGTAACACTTGTTTCCTTTGATATGCCTGTGTTTCCAGCTCTCCTAGATTCTGGTTCCTCTGACTGTTTTATAGATTCAGTTTTCATTACTAAAAATAACATTCCAATGTACCTGATCCCTCCACTCATTCTCTGTCTATTCAATGGATTCTCCAACTCCTCTATCTCCAAAGCTGCCCAACTCTCTATCCGTTTCCCATCTGGCAATATCACTCCATTCACATTCTACATGACTTGGTTGGATTCTTCTTATTCCATTGTTCTAGGGCACAACTGGCTTACCTGCTTCAATCCATTGATTAATTGGGTCACAAGCAGTATATCATTCTGAATACCTGAGCAGAGCTTGCCAACTCCCCTGACATCAACTTTGCAGCCTCTGGAACTCATTCCTCTGGCTAACCCTGTTCCCAATATGCTGCAATTCTTCAATCATGAGGTCCCACCCATTGCTCTCGTGCCTTTGCACTGGCATGTAGACTTGAGGGCTCCTTGCCTTTCAGCCTCCAACTCTGCCCTGAGGACTCTCACCTCCAGGCCTCTTCTGCCTTTCCCGATCCAGTTGATCTTTCCAGAGTCCCCTCTAACTACCACAATTTTCCAGATGTCTTTAGCAAGGTGAAAGCCTCCCAGCTTGCTCTACACTGCAAGCACAACCTGAAGATCAACCTAGAGAAAGGTACTTACCTTCCCTTGGGCACCACTTACTCCCTTTCATTCTCTGAGCTTGAATCTCTCCGAGCATTTCTTGATGAACACCTAGCAATGGGGTTCATTTGTCCCTCCTCCTCTGCCCACACCACTCCAGTCCTCTTCGTCTGCAAGAAGGATGGTTCCCTTTGTCTTTGCATTGACTTCTGAGGACTGAACAAGATCACAAAGAAAGACTGTTACCCACTCTCCTGCATCTCCAACCTCCTAGACTCTCTGAGTTGCACCAAATCTGCTCCAAGATCGACCTCTGCCACACCTACCATCTCATCTGAAATACCCCCAGAGATGAATAGAAGACCATATTCCAGACACACTACAGCTCGTATGAGTGGCTGGTGATGCCCTTCGGACTCACCAATGCCCCTGTGGTGTTCCAATGGTTTATCAACACCATCTTTGCTGATCTCCTAGATGTCTGTGTAATCATCTACTTGGACAACATCCTTATATTCTCCAGTAACATGACCTCTCACAAAGAGCATGTCTGGGAAGTCCTCTGTAGACTCTACAAGCACAGTCTCTACGCAAAACTGGAAAAATGTGAATTCCATACCAACTCCACAGAGTATCTCAGTTACTCCCTGTCACCCTCTGGACTTACTATGTCCTTGGAGAAGGTTGATACTATCCAGGAGTGGCCAAAACCCTGCAAAGTAAAGGATGTTTAATTGTTCCTTGGGTTTGCTAACTTCTACCACCAGTTTATTGCTAACTACTCCAACATTGTCACTTCCCTTACCCGGTTAACCTGGAAGAACATCCCCTGGAACTTCTTTGACAACTGTTGCTCCATCTTCTGGAAGCTCAAGGAAGCCTTCACTACCATCCCCATCCTCACCCATTGGATGCCTGATGCATCTATTATTGTTGAAACTGATACCTCCGACTATGCAATCACTGGAATCCTGTCTATCCGCTGCCCAGATAATGAAGTCTGCCTGGTTACTTTCTACTCTCAGACACTTACTGCGCCAGAGCTCAACTATGATACTCACAATAAAGAACTTCTTACCATCCATGAGGAAAGGCTTCACAACTCTGGTTGATGTGGTCATCAATCACAAGAACCTGGAGTATTTTTTCACCACTAAACTCCTGACCCAGCATCAAGCCTGCTGGTCAGAATTCCTTTCTCAGTTCAACATGGTTGTCAACTTCCACCCAGGACAACTCAGAGCTAAGCCCAATGCCCTTACTCAACATTGGGACATTTATCCCAAAGAGGGGAATAGAGACTATGCTCAAGTCAATCCCCACAATTTCTGCCCCATGTAGAGCAACTTCACTCTAATATCCTAGCTACACTCCTCTCCAACCCTATAGCCTCCATTTACCTTGCTATTCCTGAAGCAAGATGGTCAGTAGACTCCGATGGCCTTTTACGCCTAGATAATCGGATCTATGTACCTAATGCTAAGGACCTCTGGCTCCAAGTACTCTGTTATAAGCACAACCAACCTCTTTCTGGACATTTTAGCCAAAATTGCACCCTAGAACTGATTAGATGTGAATATACCTGGCCTGGAATTCGGATATTTGTAAAGGAGTACATATCCATCTGTACCTCCTGTGCTCATGCCAAAGTCCCTAGACACAAACCCTATGGATTACTCAAGTAACTCCCCATCCCAGAGAAACCATGGAACTCTGTTTCCATGGACTTTATCAAACAGCTCCCCTCCTCCTCTGGCTATACTGCTATCCTTGTCATCATTAACCACCTATAAAAGCAATGTATCTTTATTCTGACACATGACACCATCACTTTGCCAGAGCTAGCAAAGCTGTTCCTACTCCATGTCTTTTCAAAGCATGGAGTTCCCTTCCACATTACCTCCGACAGAGATTCAGAGTTTATCTCTCACTTCTTCTATTCACTAGGAAAAGTCTTAGATATCCACCTTCACTTCACCTCCAGTTATCACCCTGAAGGAGATGGACAAACTGAACACATGAACCAAATGTTGGAGCAATACCTCTGGATTTACTGCAACTACCAGCAGGACAATTGGTCCAAACTCCTGCCCTTGGTGGAGTTCTCCTATAACAATTCCCCAAGCATAACCACTGGAGTCTTGCCCTTCTTCACCAACAAAGGGTATCATCCTAATATCACCATTCACCCTGAGCAAGATCTCACCTCCACAGGCACTTGAGAGTACTCTATCAACCTTAATGAACTGCATCAA
This sequence comes from Boletus piedmontensis, assembly GCA_038092855.1. NCBI lineage: Eukaryota > Fungi > Basidiomycota > Agaricomycetes > Boletales > Boletaceae > Boletus > Boletus piedmontensis. The sequence goes on from JBBPRD010000219.1 coordinate 6,177, forward strand.
TTTCTCCATACAGAGATGGAGCATGCACAAGAGTAATATCAAGGACCTGCTGACACTAGACAAACTCTGGCACCAGACTTCAAGATTGCTGACCAGGCTTTTGTCAAAGCTAAGTATTTTTGATCAACAAGGCCATCCAAGAAACTCTCCAAGAAGAGCCTTGGACCTTATACCATCATTGCCCAAGTCAGCACCCTTTCCTTCACCCTCTGACTCCCCAATTCCCTGAAATCCATCCATTCAGTGTTTCATGTCTCACAACTAGAACCTGCAATCCACAACACCATCCCTAATAGAATCCAGTCTCCACCTCCCCCAGTCAAGATAGACAGAGAACTGGAGTTTGAGATCTTGGAGATCCTCAACTCCAAAATTGATAAGCATTATTATCATTGCAAGCTACTCAACCTAGTCAAATGGCTAGGCTACAAAGGAACCAACAACAAAACTTCTTGGTTGTTAGCTATAGAACTTGGACATGCTTCAGACTTGGTCTGGGGATTTTATGCATGGTATCCAACCAAACCCAGCCCACTCGTGGAATCATAATAAAAGGGATCCTATTCACAAAGTCCAGTTACAATGATTATTTATCTACTGAGGAGGCGGAGTCCTCACCTTCTCCACCTCCTCCCTTATCTCTGCCACCTCCATTGCCAGCTCTGCCAGCTTCTCCTTACCCACTTCTGTGGTCTTCTTTTCCAGCTCCTTGTCCTTGCTCTCCTTAATCTTCTGAACTCCGTATATCGGGTCAAGGGTATCCTGGATATCCTGCAACACGCATAGCAGGCACTGTTGGAATGCCTGCTGCTAAGCATGCTACTCCTTCCACTCCAGCTACCCCTTCCTCATCTCCACAGTCACCTTCGCCAATCCCTGCACTACCTCTGAGAGATCGACGGTTGAGCCTATCGACCCCTCTGCATACCCAACCGACTCCTCGTCACTACTCTTTATGATGACCTCAACCTTGTGTGTCTTCCTCTTTCTACCCTCTGGTTTGTTCTCCACCTTCCTCCACCTCCGAGGCTCATCCTCTTGCCCCAGTCACATGTACCACACCTTCTCTTTGCAACATGTGTCGCATGACTTCACCTTTTTCCCTGCCATGCTCATCATGTAGGGGATCCCCTTGGATTTGCAGGGGAGACACAACTCTACCCTGCCCTTTCCCTTCTCCATCAAGGGTCCAGGCATTGCCTGGTGCTCCATCATCTTTTGCTGTGTCTCTGTGATTTGCTCCACCTGCCTTGTCAGTTGTGTTAAACAATCGTTGGAATTACCACATACCTTTTTCTTAGCAGCCTCCTCCACTGCTATGCACACCTTGGCCTCCTCCACTGCTGCGCACACCTTGGCCTCCTCTGCCTCCCTCCTCTGTCTCTCTGCCTCCTCTGCCACCGCCTTCTTCACTCACACGTGTTACCTACACTCATTGAATTTGGCCATTGAAAGACCATCATCGTCATTCTCATTTTCTCCAAGACAGTCTTCAGACTAGTTTTGGATATTGGAATAAAATGATATGGTGATGGGAAAGTAAGGAGCAAGTCAGATCACTCACTACTTATAAACCCCTCCACTTAGCACTCTGAACTCTGCTGCATTGTCTCCTTTCACCCTTTCCTTTTTAGGATCACAGTTTTTTTCCACTTGGCCTTCAGGGGTTCAGGCCTAAGAGGGGGATACTGTCATATCCCAGAAATTCACCAAGTTACCTCCGATACTTCTGACCCAAACTCTATGTAGATAATACAAACTCTGGACTCATCTTGACCCAAACGCACTTCTGGACTCCCAGACTTGCTCATACTTAGTTCTTTCTCTATTTTAGTTATGTTTCTTCTTGTTTCTCTATATATTAGTCCCACTCCTTAGACTTCTCCAATCCTATGCTTCACTTAGAAGCATAGCTCCAGCTTCCTGCTTTACTAGACACATTCCACTTACAAATTCTAATTATTAATCCAACTCCAACTCCATATATAAAGCCCCGTACTTACAATGTACAAACTTCAGTTCAAATATCAACTATAGTCATTAACTCTCTCTTGTCTCTTACCAGACAACTCCAATCACTCCAACCACTCCAACCTTGTGCTTCATAAATAAGGGCTAAAGGAACTCAAGCAAGGGTACAACACATATGTTGAAGCCAAAGCCCATTTCCCTTATCCTCCACTCCAGACTTCCTCCAGAACTACCTGGAGTTGAACTGGACTTAACAGGTTTGCAGATCTCAGGGTCAAGGGCAATGGTAACATCATGATCAGATTCCAGGGTGGTATCTTCCTGATCTGAGACAGAGGGTTCAGATTTGTCTGGGGTTTTATTTCCCTGGTAGACTTGCCACCAAGGGGAAAATGACAAGGATGCTATGGTAGAGGACTATAACAAGAATAGCCTCAAAACAAAATTAGACATTTTGTTATGCTTAGCCCAGGTAGGGATGAATATAGACTTGAAAGGCTAAGACAAGGGCCTAGGGAATACCTAGGGTTGAGGGTTGAGTAATGAGCTCAACAAGGTAAGCTGTAGGAATATGTGGCAATAGGGAACTGAGCAAAAAGCTCAACAAAGTAAACTGTGGAGAATATATAGTGACAAAGGGCTGAGCAAAGAGCTCAACAAGGGATTGAGGTCAAAGGTGGATGACAACCCAGAGATGAAGTGTTCAAGGACAGTGCTCACTCAAGTGGAGAGTGAAGACTTGTAGAGGAGATGGAAGAGAGAAGATTCAAGTAGGTCAAACATGGAGTACAAGGTAGATGATGCAGGTTTATATAAGTACAGGGAAATGAGGCTGACTAAGCTATGGAATGGAATGGAATAGAATAGAAGGCTTAGTCAGTGGATATGTGTAGAATATAGTAGAAACTTGTAGAATAAATGGAAAAGGGTAAAGGAAAAATAACCAAGCTGCAGGAGTGTTTGAATACACAGCTATGTAGATGATGAGAGGAATGCATGGTAGTGGTAAGTAGTGGTACAAGGATGCAGATAAAGAGAAAAGAATGAATTGTAACAGTATATACTTATATTGATTGGTCATCTCAACAAGATGGGTCTAATAATGATCTTTGCACACAGAATGTGTACCATCCACAATGCCAATGGAGAGACAATCAGGCAGATACTGTAATCAGTGAAAGGGCTATACCACATGGTGCATGAAGGCAACCACACAGCAGCTGCAGATGAGTGCATCACAGTAATAGAGATTTACCATTGTTTAGGGCATATTGCACCATTGACTGTGCATGAACTTGCTAAAAAAAAGGTCTAGTCAGTGATCTAAGGTACCTTCCCAGTGAAATGAGGACACCTACTATGAGATATGTATATATAGGAAGGTAATGCATAAGCCAATTGCCAAGTGATACCAGGGACTGTGCACTAAAGCACTTGGTAATACTGTCTATAGTGATATCTGGGGACCAGCACCCATTTCAACCATTAGCAGCCAATATTACTATGTCACTTTCATAGATGACCATACATGGCTTACCCAAGTTTACCTATTGCACCAAAAGAGCAACATGTTCAAGGCATATCATGGTTTTGAGACCTGGCTTGACTATTAGCTCACTGACAAAGTAAAAATCCTCCACTGAGATCAAGGGGGAGAGTACTGTACAATGACAAGGAATTCATGCTATACTTACAGTGGCAGGGTACCATGTAGTATTTTACAGCACATAATACCCTATAGCACAATGGTGTGGCTAAGCACCTAAACCACATAATTCTTGAATATATGCACACACTTTTGCACACTAGCAATTTGCAAAATACCTGTGGGGTGAAGCAGCACACCATATTGTATGGTTAAAAAACCACTTACCTACAAAAGTGCTCAATAGAAAATTACCATATACAGTGATTCCCAAAACTATTCCAATATTTCACTCAAATGTGGTATATAAAGCACACTGTAGGCACTCATGGGAATCTTGCTTAGCCTTGGTGGGACAAATAATGGTACATGCCCTTGGCTACCTACAGGTACCTTGATTATGTAATATGGTCTGGAGGAAGCAGAGATATGGCTATTTTAAAACAGCAACTACATTGGAATAGTTTTGTTACTTTTAATTATCATAAGGGTATTTAGTATATATTAGTACTTGGTGTATCCCCCTTTGGCTTTAAGCACTGCCTCAACCCTCCTAGGCATGCTCTCAATCAATCCCTGACACACCTCAGCTGGTATCTTATTCCATTCCTCCCAAGTCCTTCTCCACAACTTCTCTATTCCCTTAGGAGGCTCCTCATAGTCTGCCAGCTTCCTTTTCAGGTAAAGCCAGACATGTTCTATGGGATTGAGGTCAGGGGATTGGGCAGGCCATACCATGGTCCTGAATTCCTGCTCTCCCAGCCATTCCTTGACCTTCTTGCAAATATGCTTAGGGTTATTGTCTTGCTGAAAAATAATATCAGATGAATTCAGACCATAGAACTCCAGAGAATCCTGGAGTTCATTCTTCAAAATCTGAAGGCAAAGGTCACCATCCATCCTACCATCAATCTTGGTTGCATAGCCAACCCCATCCCAAGCTATACAGTCCCACAACATTAAAGAACCCTTACCAAACTTCAGAGTTCCCTTAACTAATCTGTCACTGAGTCTCTCTCCTGGCTTTTTCCATGCCCATTTGTGACCATCTGATTCAAGACAATTAATCTTGGTCTCATCAGACCATATCACTTGCTTCTAGTCCTCCAGAGTCCAGTCTTTATGAGCATAAGCAAAGTCCAAGCAAGCCTTACAATGTTTGGCAGAGAGTAGAGGGTGTGTGGACTTGACTACAGCTTTCATACCAGCCTTTTTCAAGTGATGGTAAACTGTATTGGGATGGAGGGGCTGGTTGGTGATGGTGGAGAGAGATTTGGTGACCTAAACAGCATTCTCTACTTTATTACTAGAGATAAGGCAAATAGCATGACAAAGATTAGCAGAGGAAAGCTTTGATGGATGACCTCCAGTAGACTTTTGAAGGTCAGAATGCTTCTTGGAACAAAGCCTAGAGATGGTAGCAATGCCAAAACCTGTACTTGAGACAATAGAGCAGATAGAATAACCAGAATCAAGTTGAGAGAGGATAGTATTCTTTTAAGTGGTAGAGAGAGATTATATAATAAGAGTGGTTGAAAGTTAAGAAGTGTGGGAACATACTTTGACTCAGACACCATGTTTATATGTATATATTTGTTTGTAGCACCAAACAACAGCAATTATCCCCTTGTTTCATTAAGATCCCATTGCTCATATAAAAAGTAACAAAATTATTCCAATATAGTTGCTGTTTTAAAATAGCCATATCTCTGCTTCCTCCAGACCATATTACATAATCCAGGCACCCGTAGGTAGCCAAAGGCATGTACCATTATTTGTCCCACCAAGGCTAAGCAAGATTCCCATGGGTGCCTACAGTGTACTTCATATACCATATTTGAGTGAAACATTGCAATAGTTTTGGGAGTTACTATAAGATTGCCATGGGATACATACCTGATTTGAGCAGTGTGCACAAGTAGGGTTCTGTTATCCATGTTAAAACCAATCGAGGGACCAAACTTGGACAGCAAGTTAAAGAGAGCCAGTAAATGGGTATTGATAACCAGATGAAGTATACATGCCATGTACTATATACTGGCCAAGGTTGAGAATGGTGACAGTCAAATGTGAGATCTTTGACACTGTGCCTAGTGTTGCTGAGGGGGAGGGATTTACCCCATTGGACAACAACACTTCAGCACAGCACCATGCTCCTGGTAATGCCATACAGCTACCAACTACTGGTACCATTGTCCCTTATGCCACACAGCTAGTACCCAAATAGGCCACATCCATCAATGTGCCAGCCACATCACCTGACCCACTGGCAACTCTCAACATACCTGAGTCCTATGCACAGCATGTATGCAAGCCCAGCCAATGTACAGTAACTCCAAAAACCATTCCAATATTTTGTAGTTTTGTAGTGTATATGGAATAGCAGTTATAGGCATGGGAATCCCGCTTAGTGTTGGTGGGAACATGTGATGTATACACCCCTGGCTACCTGCTGACCTAATACCTATGTGATTTGGCTCAGGGGCCACTGAGATACATCCATTTTAAAACAGGGACACCATTGGAACAGTTTTGGAGCTTTTAATATGATCTATAAAATTTCAGTAAAATAAAGGGATAGCTGTTGTTATTTGGTGCTATAAACAAAGACACACATATAAATATAATATCTGAGCTTGAAATAAATCTCACACTTCTTTGCTCTCAACTACTACCATCATGAGATCTCTGTCTGCTACTCAAAAGAGCACTATCCTCTCTTAGCCTGATTCTGGCCATTCTATTCACTCTATTGCATCCAGCACTAGTGTAGGCATTGCCACCATCTCCAGACTTCATTCCAAGGAGTGTTCTAATCTTCAAAAGTCTTCTGGAGATTGTCCATCCAAGCTTTCCCCTACAAATATTTATCATGCTTAGCATTTTATCACCTCTGGCAAAGCTGAGACTGCTATTCAGGTGACCAAAACACTTTCCAATATCATCAACCAGCCTCTATCTGCCAACACAGTCCACCTTCACTTGAAAAAGTCTGGTATGAAGGCTGTAGTCAAGTCCAAATGCCCTCTTCTTTCTACTAGACACTACAAGGCCTGTTTGGATTTTGCCTATGCCCATAAAGATTGGACTATGGATGATTGAAAGAGGGTAGTATGGTCTGATGAAACCAAAATCAATCATCTAGAGTCAAATGGACACAAATGGGTATGGAAAAAGGCAGGTGATCATCTTTTAGCAGGACAATGATCCCAAGCACACCTGTAGAAAGGTGAATGGATGGCTAGAGGAGCAGGACTTTAGAACTATGGTGTGGCCTGCAGTCTCCTGACCTAAACCTTATTGAGCATCTATGGGGTTATCTGAAAAGAAGGCTTGTAGCTCATGAAAAGCCCTCTAGTGGGATTCACAAGTTGTGGGATAGGATTCAGGAGGATTGGGAGAAGATACCAGTTGAGAAGTGTCAGAAGTTGATTGAGAGCATGCCTAGAAGGATTCAGGGAGTGCTCAAAGCCAAAGGAGGATACACTAAGTACTAATATATATCAAATACCCTATTTACTTCAAAAGCTCTAAAACTGTTCCAATGGTGTCCCTGTTTTAAAATGGATGTATCTCAGCAACCCCTGAGCCAAATCATGTGGGTATTAGGTCAGCAGGTAGCCAGGGGTTTGTATATCACATGTTCCCATCAACACTAAGTGGGATTCCCATGCATACAACTGCTATTCCATATACACTCCAAAACTACAAAACTTTGGAACAGTTTTTGGAGTCACTGTATCCTTAACATCATCAGTGGCAAGGGCAACACCACCACTATCCCTTGTGGTATACAGACCCCAACTCCCATCCCAGATGACTTAGCATTAGAACCACCCAAACAAACCATTTTTGAAGGCAAAGGAGCAAGTGAGCAAATCCTAGCAGCAATTAACAAAAGATATAGTCAAGATTTCAACAAGTGTGAGCTGACCATGCTCATTGAACAAGATACTGCCACCACTGAGACACTCAAACCCAGCTCTCTCTATGACACTCACCATCATTCTGACTGGCTGCAATGGAAGCATAGTATTCACAAAGAGCTTGAAATGCTTAATAAGGCAGGTACCTGGGAGCTTGTTGATCTCTCCCCAGGTATTAATCTAGTTGGATCAAAATGGGTATCCTGTGCAAAAAAGAATACTACCAGCCATATCATGCACTACAAGGCATGCCTCATCACCCAAGATTTTTCACAAATCCCCAGAGTAGACTATTTCAATATCTATGCATCTGTTACCAAGCTCATGTCAATCTGTACAGTACTTGCACTTGCTACCTGACAGAACCTTGAAATGTACCAAATAGATATCAAGAGTATATACCTAAATGGAAAATTACAGAACAATAAAATAATCTACATGTACCAACTGCCCAGATATGCTAATCTGGATTACCCACACTGTGTATGTCACCTATGAAAAACATTGTATGGCCTAAAGCTGCTGCTGCTACTGCTGCTGCTAGTACCAATAGCTGGTGAAGATTTTGGTGACAAAGATAAAATTCAAACAGTGCAAGATCAATCAAGCTATATTCATGAAATGGATGGACAACACACTCACCATCATTATTGTGCATGTCAATGACTATACCATTGCCACTACCACCCTCAAGCTTGTCAATGCCATCAAAACCAAGCTTAGCCACCTTGTTGAGGTAACAGATCTTGGTAAACTTTATTGGCTACTCAGAATCAAAGTCACACAAAACTATAATAAGTGCATGCTTGCTCTCTCCCAAAAATCATATATTGAATCAATCCTCTGTCATCTCAATTTTGATAAACTCAAGCCCATCTCAACATCTATGGATCCCAGCACAAAACTCAGCATCACATAGTTCCCTTCAATTGCCACTGAATATGCTGCAGTGCACCACATTCCATATCAAGAGGCTGTCAGCTCACTTATGTACACTGCCCTCAGTACTAGACTGGACATCTTATATGCTGTCTTCCAAGCCTCTTGTTTCTTATCCAATTATGAACTGGCACATTGGGACATAGTCAAACATATCTACTGGTATCTATTAGGGATGAAAGTGCTACAGCTTATCTATGAAGGGGGAAAACAAGTCCTTGTGAAGTACATGGATGCAAATGGCAATGTCATCAGGAATTGCCATGCCATATCAGGATACACTTTTCTGATCAACAGTGGAGCCATTTCATAGAGTTCAAAGTGACAAGAGATCATTTTGCTCCCTGCCACAGAAAGTGAGTATGCCAAAGCAATCCATGCTGCAAAGGAGGTCTTGTGGCTTTGCTCTCTCATTTCCAAGACTTTTGTTATAATTCCCAAGCCCATCACTCTATTCTCCAACAACCAATTAGCTATTGCATTGGCCAAAGACCACCAATATCATGCATACATGAAACACATCAATATCCATTTCCATTTCATCTGCTAGATCATCAATAAAGGCAAAATTTAACTCATTTCCTGCCCAATGGGCAAAATGGTTGCTGACATATTCACTAAGGTACTCCTATTCCCTAAGATCAAGCACTTCACAGCCAAACTCAGGCTTTGCCCAGCTTGAGAGGGAGTATTGGAATGAACAAGCATGTGTGCAGCCCCTCATTGGCCCTGTCACCATAATTCTATAGACCTACTGTAGATATATACTCTCCATTCTCTATACTGCATGGTCTACTTTTTCATATCTACTTGCATATACTTTTATTGTCTCAACTCTTCATTCTGTATCTTACCTTATATACTCAATTACTTATAGCCAAGAGTACAGTGGCTCAAAAAAGTGTCCCAATGTTTGGCTATTTTGAAAAGACTTGACATTTGCAGGAGAACCAAAAGATGTTAGCTCTGACCCTTGCTGGGTTATTAATAGCCCTAACCCTTGCCCTGAAGATGAGCCCTTAGTCATGTGATTTGGTTGTCATGGCACTCAGATATAACTATATTAAAATGATATGTCATTGGGACACTTATTTGACCCTGATATTATCAACTATTATTTAGTAAATAACATAAGGTTCTGATGGATGCTGTGCTTCAACCCTGTCTGATTATGTCACTTATATAATTCTAAATAATATAAAGAGCAGAGATACCATCCAGCTAACCCTACTTCATCATGAAATCCATTCCCTTCTCTGCTAGAGCCAATATTCTTTTTCTCTCTGAATCTACCCTTTCTACTAGGCAAATATCCTCCCAAACTGATCTGGGGAAGTCTACTGTGGCCAGTGTCATCAAAGAGATCCACCCAGGCAGGGAAAATATCAAATTAGAATGTTCTTGCAAACTTTCTTCTACTGATAAAAGGAGAATTGTCTCTAGTATCACCTCTGGCAAAGTTAAAAATCCTGTCCAGGCCACCCATCTCATCAATTCTGCCCTCTCCTCTCCTGTCTCTGCTCAAACTGTTAGGAATGTTCTCAAGTCTACATCTCTCAAGGCTGTAGTCAAGAAAAAGAAATCACTCTTATCTGTGAAGCATAGACAACATAGGCTAGCCTTTGCTCTCAAGCACCAACACTGGACTGTGGAGGACTGGAGTAGGGTCATTTGGTCAGATGAAACCAAGATCAACAGGATTGGGTCAGATGGAAGAAAGTATGTGTGGAAATTGGCAGGAAAGCCTTTACAGGACAAGGAAGTCCAGGGAACAGTAAAGTTTGGAGAAGGTTCCTTGATGGTTTGGAAATGCATGAGTTAAAATGGAGTGGGGATTATTGCAGAGATTGAAGGGAGGATAAATGCTGAGCAGTATATCTCCATTTTGAAGGATCATCTGCTTCCTACCATGGAAAATTCTGGAATTTCTAAGAAGAGCATTATCCTTCAACAAGATAATGACCCCAAGCATACCTCTAAAAGAGCCAAGGAGTGACTGGCATCTCAAGGGATCAAGGTTCTTGACTGGCCAGCACAATCTCCAGACCTTAATCCCATTAAACATCTCTGGCAAATTCTCAAAAAGAAGCTCAATAGCTATACAACATCACAAAAAGGAGTATGGGAGCTTTGGGAGAGTATTGAAGTAGAGTGGGGCAAGATAGAGGTTGAGGAGTGTCAAGGATTGATAGAGAGTATGTATGCCTAGAAGACTAGAGGCAGTTATAAAAGCAAAGGGAGGGCATACAAAGTGTCTCAATGATATGTCACTTTAGTATGGTTATATCTCAGTACCATGACAACCAAATCACCTGACTAAGGGCTTATCTTCAGGGCAAGGGTTAGAGCTATTAATGACACAGCAAGGGTTAGAGCTAACACCTTTTGGTTCTTCTGTAAATGTCAAGCCTTTTCAAAATAGCCAAACATTGGGATACTTTTTTAAGCCACTGTAAAGCTAGATCATTCTTTCACTGATCCTCTGATCCCCTCAAATCATTTCTTTAAAATGGCTACCATTTCCAAGGGTAGGTACTTTATTTCATACACTTATAGTTTAGAGCAAGGATTGTGGGTTATTGGTATTCATTACATTTTGTACAAAATGGCTAAATATGCAGACAGTTTTTTGAGCCACTGTTTATGGTCTCAAAGGATCTTATAAGAAATTTGTGAAAACTGTGATGTTACTGATGACAGGGCACAACTGGTTTGCTAATGATCAATGGCAGTCTTTATTGAATATCTTGCAGTCACCTGCTAGTTGGGTTGGTGAGGGTAACAGAGTGTAACTGTCATATCCCAGAATTCCACCAAGTCATCTCCAATACTTCCAACCCCAACTCCATGTAGATAATACGAACTCTGGGCTCATCTCAACCCAAATGCACTTCCAGACTCCCAGACTTGCTTGTACTTAGATCTCTCTCCATTTTAGTTACGTTCCTCCTTGTTTCTCTTTATGTGTTAGTCCT
>JBBPRD010000220.1:0-17617 GCA_038092855.1 Boletus piedmontensis
GAACTTCACCCTGGCGCGTTGGTCAAGCTTTGTCCACAAAGTTGATCAAAGCATCCGTGACTCAAACCTGCTGGTATTTTCTTATCTTTGTGCTTTCGCTTTCTGCACCTCCTGATGGGTCAAAAAGGAGTTTGCACCTGACGCTGAACATGACTTGCCTTTGTACTTGATCTTCTCAAGACTCGCGCCTGTGATCGATCCACAGGTTCTGGTTGGAAGTCTGCCGCTGGCGGATAGCCCTGGGGATAATCAGTATATATTGTGGGATCATCACGATGAGTGCGATTGCGAGAACTAGAAAATGCCTTGAACATGTTGAAGGGCATTCTCAAGGTGCAGGTGGAGACTGAGGCGCCTGGTTTAAGAATTTATGGCAGGCAAGCATGAGGCAGCCATATGGCTGGCGTGGGCGACGCACTTGATCAGCCGCATCTTCGTGTCGCTCGGGATTAGTGAACGCAAACACGAGGCATCGATACGTCCTCGTGCCATGGTCATACTCTAATCAACAATCGCGAACGAATAGATTTCCATGCTTCCCGCTACCATATAATTTTATTTGTATCAGGAGAACCCTCAGACCACCGCGTTGACCCTAGTCCAAGTTAGAGTTTGGCGCCAAAGCTCTATAATAGGTATTTAAAAGATACCGAGTGCAGGATTGATTCCATACCCAGCCGCATAACGCCACTGACGGAGCGGCGTCCAACTAGGAGATCAGGCCACTCCAAGTGCCAGTTTGATGCTGAAGTTGTTTCACTTGTCCAAGGGCATGAGCGACTTTGCCAATCGCCTCCGCAGTCGCTGCTACACATGGCGGATCCAAAAGATTTGGACTAGTGCATGCCATAGCAAGTCTCTCCGACAGCGCCCCTAGGGCCAACTCCAGCGCCTGGACAGATGCATCAAGGGGTACAGTAGCCGTCGGCACAGCAGCGACCTGTCACTGTTATAAGAATTTGGGGTTGAAAGGATCATATAAATACTTACTAGCTGCGTACTTCGCAGTTCAGAACCCCCCCGACAGGGAAGATCCATGGTCACCTGGTTGCAGTGTCAAAGCACTTTCCTATGACTACATCGGAATTACCTTGGGTGTCTGGGGAGGAGGATCGAGAGTGGGAAGCTGAATTGGCTGTGGGCTGTGGCGGGAAATAGCCTTTCCTTTGTCAGACGGTCCTGGCTGCTGTGAGCCTCCAGTTAGCCCGTGTTCAGGTGCCGAGACTCCTGCAGATACGGGGGCAAGCCGTTGCCATCCTTCCGAGTCCTCGGTAATGTATACGGTCCCACATACGACACATTCCTGGTCAGAGGATGTTATACATAACGACCAAGCTGTGCGGGATAAGCACAGACCTTGCGAGGATCCTTGTCGATTCCTGTCTTTGGTGGTCTGACAAGCGGAACTGCGTAACATCGGGTGTTTTGACACTCCTCTGCTAGCATTGCCCACCCCTTTAGTAAGCGCTTCCCAATTTCAACCGACGCTTGGTCTGATTGCTGTCGACGTCGAATCATGTCCTCGGTTTCGATTGGAGGAGCAAAGGTAGGTGAACTCAGAGTGCTGGAGAGATCCGTAGGCGGGGTTGACGGCCGTGAACCATGTGATGTAGAGGAAACAGTCGAGGATGATTGGGACTCTGTTCCTCCATTCCATTGATCTTATCGTGGGGGTAATACCTCTAGTAATGTGATAACAGACAACCTACTCACTATCAGAAGGCCCATCACAGTTCGCACAGTAGCGGACGGCAGGCTGTTGGCCCTCAGGCGATCTCAATAGCGGCACTCCTTTGCAAGAGGGTGCGGGACAAGGGCAGTCTGTGAGCACCTGAGATAAGATTGCCATAAGTAGGGTTCCTCTGAGGAGTAACGGTCATACCCATCCTCTCAGCATATACTGCCCGAGTTTGTTGGAGACGTCGACGATCTTACTCATAATGCTGAGCGTCTGCGAGCAAGCCTGGTGCGAATATTCTGCGCGGTACTAGTATTGAGCACGTGACTGACGTTCTCGAGTAGTACCACTAGTCGGATGATGGTCGAGTGCCACGTTTGTAGTCGCACTCTCTTTCGCGTCATGAAATGGCCAAAATATTGGCCGGTCTCACTCGCAGTTTATTTTCTGACAGTTCTTGACAACCCCATTCTTACTCAAGCATCTCCTGTTGGAGCAACTGTATGGACGAGACAGCGGAAGCAGACGTTCCGGTACGTTGTGAACTTCGTTTGGGGACTCGTGTGTCACACCGTGTAGAAATGGCACTCGCGACTTATGGTATCATGGTTTTAATAATTACATGACGAAAGGTGCGTCTTTGATGATTGCTCGTCCATGACCTTGCCTAAAGACTCTACAGCTTTCCCACTTGATGAGGTGACTTGGTTTCAATGACGCGTCAACTACACGTTATTGACCGACGCAAGCTCTCACCACTTTCCTGTACAGGGAGAGGTCCGGACTGGGAGAACCCGTATGCTTTCTCATCATGTAGAGAACCACGCTAACAACAAGCCAGAGCGAACATAGCATTCAACGATGTTTCCGGGAATTTCTCTCTAACACTTGTTGATGTATTGGATACACTGGTTGTACTCGATGATCCACCAGGTTTCCAAGATGCGGTCAAAAATGTCATCGATTGGGTTTCTTTCAACGTGAACACAAAACCACAAGTATTTGAAACTACGATTCGTGTCCTCGGTGGCCTTCTGTCCGGACATATTTTTGCCAGCGAGCCAGGACAGCCATTTTATCTTCCATGGTACCGGGGACAACTTTTGAATATGGCTCACGACCTGGGCAAGCGACTGCTACCTGCATTCGCGACGCCAACTGGGCTTCCGTATGCTAGAGTAAGTGTCATTTGCATCAGTCAAACCCTGGGGCTTACATCCGCCCAGCTTAATCTGCGACACGGCGTTCAAAGGGGAGAGTCCCTAGATACGTGTCAGTCATTTCTATGTGTCAGCCACAACAGCTTATTCGATTCTAGGTACCGCTGGGGCAGGTTCTTTGATACTAGAGTTTGCTACCCTGAGTAGACTTACTGGGGATGAGCGTTTCGAGAAAGTCGCCTACAAAGCATATTTTGCACTATGGAACCGCAAGTCAGATCTTGGTTTGGTGGCCAACACCATCAATATTTGGACCGGGGTCAGCACCGTCTCCTTTCCATTTTTTCCCCTTTCTTTATTGGCACTTATTTCTGGTCCAGTTATGGACACATCCAGAGATCACGGGAATTGGTGCTGGCATAGATTCTTTCTATGAGTACGCACTGAAATGGTACATTTTAAGTGGTGTGTTATCTGCAACATTCCTTATATCGATTCTCTTCCCTTATCATCACGTCATAGGAGAAGTTGAATTTTTGGATGTATGGCAAGAAGGGTACGCAGCGGTAATGCGACACGTCCGCTCTCTCGACGGCCATTGGGTATGGCTATGATCACCCTTCTTCGTGCTACCCGCCGATAACTGGTTTCAGTACCGTATTGTCAACCCACATACCGGGGATCAGGTATATTCGACAATAGATTCACTCTCCGCCTTCTGGCCGGGTTTGCAAGTTCTCGGTGGTGATATTTCTAATGCTATTAAGTCTCATCTGACTTGTGAGTACCTGCATGGTGTCGCATTCGGACCTAGTCTAATCCTTGCGTAGACTGGAACATATGGAGACGGCATTCAGGATTGCCTGAGGTGTGGGATGCGCATGTTATGCAGGCGACATCCTTCCAATATCCGCTTCGCCCCGAATTCGTTGAATCTACCTGGTATCTTTACAGGGCGAGTAGCGGTGGTAACGATCTAACGTCCTTTTGCTGATAGATTAATCAGGCCACTAGAGACACCTACTACCTTGATGTTGGAGAGCGCATCCTGAAAGACATCGTTATTAGAACCAAGGTAGCCTGTGGACTTACCGGAATCAAAGACTTACGCACCAACGCAAGGGACGACAGGATGGAGTCATTCGCGCTTTCAGAAACCTTGAAGGTATATATATTTTCCCTTTCTTATCAATGGCATTGGGGTGGATCTGATCTTGCCTCGTAGTATCTGTACCTTCTTTTCGACGAAGAGAATCATCTGAACAGTGATGATTCCAATTATGTATTGAGCACAGAGGGCCATATTCTTTCCCTTCCGAAGCATGCTCTCAAGCCTATGTCACCTGCGCGTCGAAGGCTTCGTAGAGAGGAGAGTCTTCAGTGTCCTGCATATCATCCTTTCCAAGGGTTTGTCCCAGATGTTGTCGCGGGAGGTCTCGTACGTGGAGTGGGTTCACGCCCTGACGTTGACTATGTAAGAGAACTGATCGGACTGAGACCTCAACCGTTGGACGAATACTATTGGTCCCCCGATGGTTGGTGTTCCTTACCTCAAGTAGAGCCATTTGTGAGACCTGCTTGCTTGGCTACTTGGGACTTGACTAAGATGTGACAGGCGTATGACTTTATCATGTCCCCGGGGGGGCGCATAGTCATAGAGGACCCAAACCCAGGAAACCAGAAGCTACAATTTGTGGCAGATGGATTTTTGCTCCAGAATATCACTGGAATACGAGCTCACATCGTCAGTCGCCTCGATGGAAAGGGATATGACATCACTAAACGTGAGTTGATTTGTCTGCGTTGTTAAGCTTGGTGCTCAGTTCCTTGCACTAGTCGGCCCACACTCTGTTCGAACCGGCCAGTTAGTCTATATCAACGATACAGCGCTGCTCTTATCAGAGGAGGATTTTAAAATCCCACACATCCCTGACGTCCGTCTGCGGATATTTCTCGACACCATGGATCCCATGCTTCCAGCTGGTCCCGGGGTGCTGGAATTGAATGCAGAATTTCACGTAATTGCTCATACTGCTACGTTTGGTGCAGACGTAACCATAACAGGGAGTCCAAAATCGCTGATATTCGGGCGCGCTGAGGGGGTTCGGATTCGAAAAGATGACACGAACTTGCTCGGATGCCGGCCCTTTGATGAAGACCTTGCTGGCGATACTGTGCTCTTATGGAGGGGTGGTTGCACCTTCCTAGAAAAGCTCCTCTATGCTCGGGATGCAGGTGCCTCAGGGGTCATCGCTGTCAACACCGACGACATGCCCATTAACCCTTCGGCTACCTCGGATGAGGTAGCAGCAGCGGGCAAGCTCGATAATATTGCACTTGTACTATTGCCACATAAGGCGGGGAAGAATATCGCTGCTATGCTGGATGCTTCTGGTTTGTTTGGATATGGTAATGTTCTATTTTCCATTGATCCAGAAGGATGGTCCGGTCAACCAAAAGTTGGGGGAGATAAACATGATGATCAAGGGGGTCAGATGCCGCATGTACTATACATTAACGGGCATCCCTTGCTGAACACCCGGTTGTTCGTATAATGCTACTTTGCTGGACCTGTGGGACCACGGTCTCCAACCTGCGCAGTGGGGAGGAGGGTTCTGTTGAGCGTAAATATATTAGTATCAGTAATTGTGCATGGCCGTACCTACCATCTTCTTTCCGCATCCTATGTAGGGTAGGTAGTAGAAATGTCCAAGACTACCGTTTACGGACGAGGTACCGAGACCCCTGACATGGCATGCGGGTGCTGCCAATCAAGCCGTTTCCTTCCGTTTTGCATTTCGCCGACAGCTCGATCGGAAACAACTACGCTTGTTTCTCCTCTAACTCTAGCTAAGCTTAAATGAGCAGATCTACTGACTTTCATATTTTAAACCTGGCCTGCTCCACTCGGCATGCCGCGCTCTCGTCGATGCCTGTCGTATTGTGATCCGATACTTTGTGCAGCAGCCTTAGCGATGAGTCGCTCTACCTTGATGGTGGTCGCAGTGCCTCTTAATTGTGCTACTCGTCGGAATTCTCCGAAGTTTACTCTCTGCCCGTGCCACATTGTCGAAGTCTGATGGTGGCACCGCCACGTCCTACATCGCAAATCATCCGCAGACTGTGCCCAACGCGATACTGATCTTATGATCACCTTTTATGCGCATCGTCCAATGCATCGATCCCGGGCTGTCATATGTGTATACCATCATCCATGAGTTGGTTGGCATGCTAGTGCTACTACAAGACCGGCCGGATGGCCAACGCTCACGACTTGCTTTCGCTGCAGCCAGCAGGTAAATATATAATACCGACACTATTCACAAGGGCCAATTTAAATACTCCAAGAGAGGTCTAACAATAAGGATAGGGTTTTGACGCGCCGACCGCGGCCTATTCCTGAATGATCGAATAAACTGGATCCTCAAGGTTCCAGTTCTTTCGCAATGCAGATACCTCCACAATGAACAAGTACTCCAAGATATTCCCACCATGCATGCGGACAAGTGCACCTGCTGCACCTGCTGAGCCGCCTAGAAGAGGGTGCAAGACTGAGTCACAATGTTGGCGTGGAAGCTATACATGCACACACCAGTAGCGATGAGATCGTCGACGATAACGACGTTCTGTCCATGTCGGATAGCGCCGTCCTGCATCTCGAATGTGTCCTGTCGCAGGGAACCGATCAAGAGTGATACGCGCAGAGAGACATCCAACGCACGGAGCCATACTCCTTCTCATACGACGTTTGCTTGCATGGTCCCGGAAGTTTTCCCTTTTTCCTCACTGGCACAAAGGCCGCGCCCAATCGCAGAGCGATGAGTGGTCCAATAAGGAACCCTCTCGCGTCTAAACCAACGACGACATCCACCTTCTTGCGCACCGATTTTGGTATCGTGTGGGAGGTGATGTGATAGACAAAGTGGGTGATCAGCGTCTCGAATGCGACGGGATCGCGGAAAATGGGGAAGATGTCGAGGAAATCGACACCCTGCTCCCTACTTGAGAACCAACTGCGCGGAAGTAAAGTACGGGAAACACACCGGCTTGGGGAAATCTGGGTATCGGGTGAGAATACTCCGCAAATAATCAATGTCAGACATGGCAAACCCCGGGCTCGGACAGGCGGGGAGTTGGCCCTTGGGTATGCAAGTGCAGGGTAGTGTGAAGAAGGGGGGTGGGGGAAAAACTGATCAAGGTCGAGTTGGATTACTTTAAGTTGCCGTGATCGGTCACGGAATCCAGGAATTTGAATTAACCAAGATTACAGATTTATCAGAAGTCGGACGAAACCAAAAGGCTTCTGTTGAACACGGTTGTCAGAACACATCGTTTAAGTAATATGCAGTGGCGGGACCTCGGTCACTTTATCACTGTGAACAGAGGTAATTTCAGTGAGAAATGCCTAATACTACATTTACTAGCCACTGTGAATGACATCCACTCCCTCCATATCCACAGTATATGTGTGCTATGAACGTCCCTGTAATATTGCACACTGAATGCATGTCCCCCCTCACATATTTATGTCCATGGCAGTCATAGGTTTGTCCTTGGTTTGTACCAACTGATGGGTCCCAGGAACCCTGTACAGCCAGTCTACACAGGAATTATATAGCATGCCTACCAAGAAGTTCCCATGTTAAACCGCCGGAATATACAAAAAAATGTTTCGTCAGGCATCCCTGGTTTATTTTTGATACCTGGGCGTGTAGTCTAGTATTCCAACCGGCGATGACCGTGCTTCTTTGTACCTCACGTCGTTCTACTAAATAGCGGGCTTATCAACATTTATCGCACGTGTCATGGACGGGTCATGGTGATAGCCATAGATCGACAGCACCCTTGTGAGAGGCATAAGTAAAAGTCATGGGCAGTACAAGGGTAGACAGCAAGGCAAAAGGACGTTTTAGACAGACTCCAGAATCTCAGGCTCCTTGAACTCCTTCACTACCCGCGTGCCAGTCTCCTGTTACAAACCATCAGTGCAAGGGATCATCAATGAGTTCAAGAAACACCAACGTCAGTCGATTCGCCGTGAAGCTCAAGTAGTTTTGAGACATCAAATTTGGGTGCCTTGAGGATCTTGGCCTTGCGGATGTAGACGTTTTGTAGTGGGTATATATTACGGGTGTTCTTCTCGATCTCACGACCAATCGCCTCCGGAACAAACTTTTGCACCAACTCCTTCAGATCGCAGCTAGTTGCCTCCCGAGTCATGATCTCGAACATCTTCTTACGAATCTCGCGGATTTGACTCGTCTGAGCGTAGGTTGTTTTGCGCACTTGGTTTGGACGGCGCTTTGTGAAGGCGATGGCAAAGAGGCGGAGAAGGTAGCCATCCGTGGTCTTGACATCGACGTGTGCCTCAATGAGGGTTTGCCATTTACGAACAAGGGAACGGAGCTTGTCCGAAGTGAAATCCATGCCATGGAAGTTGGTGAGACAGTTCTTGCCCTGCACCTCATCGATCCGTAGCTTTATTTTGCGGAAGGACTGCTCCTCGTCCTTGTTGAGATCTGCGAGGGAGACCTCAATGATACGACCCTTTAGCGAGTCATTGGCATTCTCTGCAGAACATGGTCAAGGAGACAAGGGGAGGTAAAGTAGGGAGGATGCGTACTCAATCCCTGTGATCGGTTGACAAGGGTCTTTCCGATGTTCTTGACCTCGAAGGTGGAGGGAGCCTTAATGTCATACCAGTCTGAAGAAAGATGAGACGGTATACATATTGAACATGGAGAGATATACCCTTGCGAGAGAAGGGGTCGACGACCTTTTTCTTGATACCTTTCTTACCCTTGGAGAGACGCTTGTTCTAGGGGAACGTGAGGCGACGGACAGTGGGGGGGATACGTGGACGTACTTTTCCTACGGCCATGACGGGAGACGAAGTGAGCCGGTAGTTGGACTGGCTGTTGGTGTATCGTCGACACTGAGCTGCCGTTTGCGTGTGCCCAGCGGTGGCTTGAACCTTAATTCATGTCCTACTGTCACAGTCATTCCCACGCCACATTTCCCCAGCGCAATGACATTATCCCGCCCACTGTTCGAGGCAGCGTGCAAGGCATTTGTCCAACGCCGACATGACTGGGTTTGGGTAGAACACGCTGTATTACCAGGCTTTGGCTACATGCACCGAACGATCCCACTCCAGAAGCACTCAGCCACCAGCGACCCACCCGAGTTCGCTGATGACCCTGCAACCGCTCTGCCTCCGCCCGACCACCTCACCTGCCACCAATCCGTCGTGTTCTCTCCGACTTTCCAAGTTCCGACCTTCTATTTTTCCGTGTACGACTCTGGTGCGTGAGCAGTCTAGTCGCCGCTTCCTCGCTACACCACCCTCTTAGCCGGTTCGCCCCTCGGCCTTTCGGAAATCGTGCACACCTCCTTGTTTCGCAAGCATGCCATCGATGGCATGGAAGTGACTGCCTTCTCGATAGGCGACCCAGCTTCCAATTTCCCGCTTCTCTCGTTCGGCGATCATCCCTCTCTCGGCTCACAATGCTGGTACTTGCATCCATGTGAGACAGGTCCCGCCGTTGAGGAGGTGCTGGGAGCCTGGTCGGATGCAAGCTCGCAGGACTTGCACCGACACATCCGGTGGTTGGAAGCGTGGTTCTTAGTGCTAAGCTGTGTTGTAGACCTTGGGGGATAGATCGGATACTATCATGAAGCCGGAGCCGCAAATGGGACCAGAGTTGCAAAACGCAAGTTTCACCACAGCACAACTGTACTCATGCCTTAATGTTGCGTTTACAGGGCTACGATAATACATGAGCTTTCTATATATAAAAAAGTGCTGTAGGAGTGGATATACAGTGAACTCCTTCATACCTTTTTGGATTTCGGTTTGTATAGTAGCAGGGATTTCATAACCAAAACCCATAGCAGGATAACCTATACATGTGCTTAGATAATGTGAACAAACATCTGAATTATTATATTATATTATATAATCCACCCCTGTCAGGATGACAACAACGACCCAAAGTGGCAACTTCTATGTGGCATTATGAGACCTTTCCATTCTAAAAAGGGTTAGCAACTTGAAGGAAGTACATAAAAATAGTTGGATGACCCAATTACACGTAAGCTGGAGGTGATGCTTAGTGTATTACATAATAAAACTCTCACAGCGCTGCAGCCCGACTTGGTCGGATCTCGAGTCCTGAATTGCCCCGCAGTGAACAGTACAGCCTGGTTACAGCCCGGCATCACCAACTTGTAGTCATCCCATTGCACATTTACTGTTTGCTGCAAGATCTGCTGCCTTTCAGTGATTTTACTGCCACTGGTTACCAAATTTCAAGAAGCTCATGTAAATTGTAACATAAAATATTTCTACATGAATGAACTCAATTATGTTTGTTGTGTGGTAGGATGGACAACAACAATTGATAGATGGCACTTGCAGAGAAACAAATATCTGTGGTCAGCAAGCACATGCTCAATACAGCATTTTTACATATGGTTATGATCAGAATCAGATTTAAACTGATGAATTTAAGCAAAAGCTCAGATGCAACAACAATGGTGGACAGTACACTGCAAGCACCAATTCATATCCAACAATGCCAAGAATATAGTAATTCACAAGAATAGGCAACTCTGAGTCAGTCAAGAGTATATAAGAGGTGAGATCTGCAAGCTCACTGGCAAGTTACCAAGTCTACCCAACAAATAGGTGTATAGACACAACTGTTTATGTCCAGTACTGACTCCAATTTAATTTCTGGAGGGTTACCTTGAACAGAGCCCAAACCAACCTTTACATGATTTTTCCTCAATGAAAGTCATGAGATATCAAGTACTCCCTCCGTCACCGGTCGAACCCATCTTACATTACCTAATTAGGGGATAATTAGAAACCGATTTCGGTCTCTTTAACTTTGAACGCACTGCTTGAACCTGAAACAATCGATAAGCAAAGCACTGTAAATACAAATAGAATACTCAACACGAACAAAAAAAACTGTACAAGTGGCAGGACCATTCGTTGCTCGGTCGCCACTATCATGGGAGTCGGGGAGGTTTACTACCGGTGATCAGAGTCCATCAAAATTTTATTGATTTTGCCAGATGGCGTGGAGGACAAAAACGTGAGAATCGGGGAGAACGTTCCTTCTTTCATTTCATCTGTCGCGGAGTGTGCCGATAATATTTGTCGTACGTCTTAAAGCCTTTGTGAGCCATGATCCTTACAACACGTCTCGCCTCTCTCTCTCGTCCGGCTCTATTCTCATCCTTCTCTCGCGCTATGGTATGTTCTTTCCTCTTTTTTTCTCGATAACGCCCGAACATACCAACACGCAGTCCACCAACGAAGCCGTCATCGTTGCTGCCTCTAGAACACCCGTCGGATCGCTCAATGGATCGCTCAAGACCTTGACTGCACCACAGCTCGGTGTGATCGCCCTCAAGCATGCCTTCCAGCAATCAAGCGTCGACCCCGCAGAAGCAGAGGAAATTTATTTTGGCCATGTCGTTCAGGCCGGCGTCGGTCAATCTCCGGCCCGCCAGGTCGCTCTCGGTTCCGGTATGAAGACTTCTTCAGATGCGACGACCATCAACAAGGTTTGCGCGAGCGGCTTGAAGTCGGTCATCCTCGCTGCCCAGAGCATCGAATCTGGGTACAGAAATGTCGTTGTTGCTGGCGGCATGGAGAGCATGAGTAACGCACCGTGCGTCGCATCTCTATCCATTTCCACCCGGCGCTCATTTGTGCACGCAGTTTCCTGTTACCCCGGACGAACCCCCTCTTCGGCAAGTTTGAGACGAAAGACTCCCTCGAAGTCGACGGTCTCTGGGACGTCTACAACAACTTTGCTATGGGCAACTGCGGTGAAGTTGCTGCCGAGAAGTATGGCATCACTCGAGAGTCGATGGACGCGCGCGCCATAGCATCATACAAGCGCGCTGAAAGGGCCTGGAAAGAAGGTGTCTTCAACAACGAGATTGCTCCTGTAACAATCAAGGGAAAGAAGGGCGAGACAATAGTAAAGGAGGACGAAGAGTACAAGAAAGTTATCTTTGACAAGATTCCCTCACTCAAGTCTGCGTTCAAGCCTGGCGGCTCGATAACAGCGGCCAACTCATCCACACTAAATGATGGCGCCTCGGCGTTGATTCTCATGTCCGCCGAGAAGGCCAAGGAACTAGGGGTAAAACCTCTCGCCAGGGTTGTTTGTATGTTTGGTCTACCTCATCTATCAACCAATCGATCACTGATGCCTGGGAAAACAGCGTACGCTGATGCGGGTGTTGACCCTATTGATTTCCCCGTCGCTCCTACCGTTGCCCTGCCTCAAGCTCTGAAAAGGGCTAACTTGACTCTGGATGACATTACGCGATTTGAAATCAACGAGGCTTTTGCAGTCGTCGTCTGTCTTTCGGAGAAGCTGCTTCAGATCGACCATGCAAAAATCAATGTTGATGGGTAAGTAACCGTGATCGCTTTGATTGCTATGGCCACAGGCTGAGAGCTCATTTAGTGGTGCTGTCGCGCTTGGTCATGCTATCGGAAACTCGGGAGCCCGCATCGTTGTCTCACTTGTACACGGCTTGAAACCCGGTGAATATGGTGCAGCCGGTATCTGCAATGGAGTAAGTTGATGCGCCCTATCTTAGCCAGTTTCTGAGATCTCGTTCCCAGGGTGGTGCTGCGTCGGCTCTTGTGATCCAGAAGCTGTGAGGGGAGATGTGCCTGGTGTTGTACGACATTTGATGAATAATCACATTTTTCTCATTAGAGCTCACTCAAGATCTCGATTGTAATCTACGCCACTTCGTCTGAGGTATGTGAGGAAATGGCATCTCTTCAAGTCCCTTCCATGCCCCTCCCAGGCCCATGTGCTCGCGCTAAAAATGTTGACATCCTTATCTTTCCGTTGAATTCCGTTGGCTGATGTTTGCGCGCCAATCGTTATCGGTTGCAGGCCTCACCTGTATTGTCAATGTGTCGTGCGAGATCATGACCACGAGCACCTCAGTGGGTCAGAAATGGCTTGATAGCTATCTTAGCGTCGTGTGTCTACGTTCTCGATGTCTTCTGAGCCTGGCACGTTGAAGGATCTCAAGGAGTTCGAGAAAAATTCTCAACCTCCTGAACATGTCGAGAAGCTCGATTCGGGCTCTTTCGGTGCAACAGACGGAGATGAGGCCCTGCAACTTGTCGGTGCTGCAGCCAAAGAACATTTCAGCGACGAGTTTAACAGGAACCTTCGAAGGAAATTGGTATGTACATTCGGGGCGCTTTAAATGTCGGTTGTGGATTGGTTGTCAACAATGTTTGCATGGACAATAGGACTTCATTATCCCAACGATATCTGCGGCAGTTTACTTCACCCAATTCCTGTACGCCCCATCGCACAGTTTCCACGCCGTGAGCACTCACTTGCTACGTCTAGCGACAAGACTGCTCTAAACTATGCAAGGCAAGAGATAGTGTAAAGTCCAACCAGTCTCATACTAAATATTTGCAGTATCATGGGCTTTCCCATCGTGGGCCAGGTGAAGTGACGCTTTTGCGGGTGCCACATCCTTCGGCTTATCTTCCCTGCAGCACTACAACCTGGTATCCATGGCCTTTTATCTCGGTAAAGTTGATCATTTTGTCTGAGCTTCCATCTGACAGACGGCAGGATACCTGTTCTGGGAGTTTCCTACTGCGTACATTTCCCAGAAGTTGAGATTGGCCAAGTATCTGGGTGAGGATACTGTCCGTTGGTCAAGAAGTATTCGTTGATGGTGTCCAAGGCGTCAACATCGTTCTCTGGGGAGCGCTGCTCATGCTACACGCATCTACCAACGATTTCGGGGCTTTCTTTGCCCTGCGTTTCCTTCTGGGTATGTTGATTTACTGCTGTTTTCAATACTGCCGGTTAACATTGTTTCAGGCATGTGTGAATCTTGCGTGACCCCCTGCTTGGTTTTGATTATCACCATGTTCTACAAGAAGGACGAGCAGGTTCGCTGAGATTCCCGAAGCTCTGTGAGCATACGACTCATGACATGTCTAGGCCACTAGGATCGCTTGGTTTTATGTTATGGTCAGGGTATTACATACTAATTCTGCAGACATTCATTCGTATTCCCACAGAACGGCCTCACATGGATCTTTGGAGGCTTCGTTGCTTACGTCAGTCGAGCGTACGGCATTCGGCGACTTTGCTCACGACGTTACAGGGTATCTCATACTACGACGGTAAACTTATCCCAACATACAAGATCGTTTTCCTGCTCTTGGGCGGGTTGGCGATTGTCGTGGGAATCATTGTTTTGATCTGGCTTCCTGATTCTCCTGTCCATGCCCAAATGCTAAGCAGAGAGGAGCGAATCGCTGCTTTGGAGCGTGTTCGTAATGATCAAGGAGGGACAGCAAACAAAACTATCAAGAAAGAACAGATCAAGGAGGCCCTTACCGACCTCAGGACTTGGTTGATGGTATTGTCGACGCTACTCAGTATGTGCGTTGTGACGTCTTCAATCACACGATTAACCCATCTTGTAGCGAGTATTCCCAATGGCGCGCTGAGTAATTGTAGGGTGGTCTCTGACAGTCGATCTCGATGGAGTGCTGACTCTGTTGCTTCACCAGTCAGCAACATCGTCATCAAGAGCTTCGGGTATACGTATGTCACTATAGAAGCAACGAGTCAACCAGAGATTTGAATTGATGTCTAGAACAAAACAAACATTGATTCTCTCCACACCCATAGGTGCCCTCTTGTCCCTAATGGTCCTGTTTTGTGGTTGGTATTCAGACAAGAAGGTACAGCTTATGCATCTTCTATTTCCGTCACCGCGATTGATTGTTCTACTCAGAACGAGCGGGTGACACCCATCGTCATCGCTTTGGTACCCACTATCGTCGGTGCAGGTGAGCAACGATGTTATGATAACTATTTGTTCCCCGATACTATCTACGTACCAGCGATCATGATTGGGCTCCAGGGCTCCAGGAACCAAGGCGCCCTCTTATTTGGTACAAACTAAGTTCTTCCCGTATGACACATTTGCTGAGTCGATCCTCAGCAATCTACTTGACGGGAACATTTGGTAGCGCCCTGTCGACTATCTATGCCTATAATGCCAGTAACACGAGCGGTCATACCAAAAAGGTTTGGCTACCTACTTCTTTCCCGTTCGTTCTGATGCCCTTATCGAGTCAAAAGGTTACGATAAACGCAATGACAATGGCGACCTTCAGCGTGGGCAACATCATCGGCACGGAGATTTTTCAACCAAAGGACGCCCCTGCATACATCCCGGGTAAGACTGCAATCATGATACTCCTAAGCGTGCAGCTTTTCGTGTCCTACACCCTCCGCTGGGTCAACATCCGTTTGATCAAGCAACGCCAGAAGAAGTTGGTAGAGGTAAAGGCACTTCATGGATGGAGTGATGCAGATGTCCAGCTGGAAAGAGAACGACATGCGTTTGCCGATCTGACAGACAAACAGTGAGTGACGTTTTGTATCGGCTTCTGGATGAGGATTTGATGGGAGATTGTTTCCTTTCAAAAGGAACTTGTTCTTCGTATACACGGCATAGTGTCATGCACCGATCGGCAGTTAGTGTAATGAGTATGCACACGGTAACTTGAGGTTTGGGAATCAGGACTCTGTACGCTGGTCTTACGAAATTCGTTGATCATAAGTCATTTATCACCTAGTCTATGAAACTTTATCACAACGTGAATTGCACGGGTGCCGAGACATCGTGGGTTGGGCGTAGATAAAGCCCGAGCCATATAACGCTTTCTCACCATCAACATTAGATCCCCTTTCCTCACACCGACCACTCAACCCAGATCCTCAAGCTCGCTCAGCTTGTGTCTGTAACGAAAGGGCTGAGCTACTGCTCAATTGGGCTCAAGAATATGCCTTACCTTGGATGGTCTCCAGATATGCACGAACGATGCTCGGTGCATCCTCCATGAGCGAATCCTCGGGTTCCCATGTAGCCTCATCCTCGGGATATCCCTCCCAGATGACATAAAACTCTCGTCCACCATCCGCCTCCCGATGGCCCTCGATAGCCTCCACGACGAACTTCTCCAGGACTTCTGCCTCTGCCTCTGTCTGAGATTTAATACGAAGAACACGCCGGGATTTATGTGACCAGGCGGTCGGGAGTCGCAGTTCCCCCAGTTTTCCACTTGGTCCGAATGGACGACCCGGGGATATATTGGCGCACTTGCGGATATACTTGTCTAATTCGCATAGTGTGTGCTCGATATCACAGAGCATCATAGGAAGATGGCTGGGACCAAGACCATTGAACTTGATACCCAAACGCTCAAAGTGTTCGTGCTGGGTGATCTGCATCCAACGAACAATGTCAACTTCCACCGAGCGGGGGATGGTTTCGCTGAAGCACCTCTGTAGCCCCTTCCTGGACCCAACACCTATCACAATCAAGTCATACTCGGAAAAATTAATGACGTTGGAATAGGACAAGTTCAGAACCAGCTGATAGGCGGTAAAATCGCCCATGCTTTTGAACGTCCGCAGGTATGCAAAGACGTCCGCCATATACTTTGCATCTCGCAGCTGGGCGGGCAATTCCCGCATCAGGACCTCCAGAAATGCCAGGTGATTCATAAAATTCTCCGCGAAGCCCAGTTCGGGTGCTGGTTTCTGATATGATCCTGTGTAGATGGCGATCCCCTTGTCGTACAAGTCACGGAGAACTTTCTCGTAATCGGCGCGCTTATAGGCCTGCCAGGTGAACGGCTTGATTTTTGCGCGCAGGGTCTCATATGTCCTGATGTTGGTGTACGTGCTGAAGAGCACGATACGGAACGTGACTTCCTCGCGTTTCTGCGGGCCCTTTTCGATGACCTCCGCTACGATATACTGGCTAACTCTGTCTAGCACCCGGAAGGTATTGCAAAACCTATAGTTTGCAAGAATGAGATCCGTTGTCCAGCTATCGAAACGACGTGTCAGACGCGAAACTGCAGCTTTTGGCTGTGGTTTAGACTTACGGAGGAGGGTGACCCGCGCGACGTTTTTCGTCGATGGCATGCCTTTCGGCTGCCAACCGCCAGAAGGTATCAAATACTGGGGTTGGTCTGTATTCTATCTCACGGAGAGTAAGCGTCATTGGAGGCGGAGTCGCGTTGGCAAAATGGAGTTGGGAACACATCTTGGAACGTTTGCTGCGTATCGACGCGTTACCGTCTTCGAGGGCAGTAGCACTACGTTTCATATTGGTGATGCTGATTTTTAAAACCTGTTTGGACGCGTTTTAGTCAGTTAAAGCACGCGTACAACGTAGGGATAGTCCTACAGTTGAACGAGCTGTGAGTATGTGCCACAAAAAATGATTGAATGTTAAACTGTGCTACATAAGCGAGAACGCTGCAAAGTATTAGTAGGCGGTACGTAACATGGCAGCGAAGATGGAAAGACGTCGGCATCCACCAACTTGGCGCATCGCTCAACCAGCGAACGAGACAGAACTTTACCAACGACTGGCCCGGGGCAGAATGGACACACAAGATAGGCATCAGTTTGTCCAACAATACGTTGAACGACAGAAAGCCTATTTACCCACATATACCACCGGGCACCCTTTGAACGAACGTCAGGGAACGCCATCCAAACCGCTACGGAGTGACGAGTTTGGATTTGAAACACCTGTTCTCCGTCCACGGGTGCCAGAGAACAAAGCTGCCCAATCCCAGCTCACGGTGCGAGCAGGACGGAGCAAGTCACGAACGCACGGAGCGCAACCGGACCCACCTCCAAAACAGTG
The DNA here is from genome assembly GCA_038092855.1 of Boletus piedmontensis. Lineage (NCBI taxonomy): Eukaryota > Fungi > Basidiomycota > Agaricomycetes > Boletales > Boletaceae > Boletus > Boletus piedmontensis. The sequence goes on from JBBPRD010000220.1 coordinate 17,608, forward strand.
CCCTGGACCA
>JBBPRD010000221.1:0-17610 GCA_038092855.1 Boletus piedmontensis
GGACACATACCTGGGACCTGGAAACACTTTTCCCCAGTGTTTTTGAGCCCTCTGAATCCATTGGAGAGCTCAATGAAGCCCCTACTATTTTTCTAAATGGTCTTCCATGGAACATGCTGGTACAACCTTGTTTGATTTTTATCTCAAGGATGTGACCACAGATTTTCATGATTGTTGGTGCAAAATGATCCCACAGATGCCCTCTATTTTATCACATCAAAACATTTCAGAAATAAAAAATCAAATTAGAATCTTAATTCCAAAATGACCACATAAGTAATGTCACTGCCAATGTCCCATCTGATGGACTTTGTGACGACACGTTTAAACTGCTCAGTCCTAAGTTAGCCAAGCTTTGCAAATTCATGTTAGACCACGACTATGTGGTCATGGCAACAGACAAGAATCTGGGCCTCACGGTGTCTGAGCGGACCTGGATTATAGAAAATACCCAGGCATGCCTAAGCAACGAGCATGATTACAAGCACCTCAATGGCACAGAAACACAAATTATCCTGGATCAGAAGTGTAATCAAATGCTTCTGCTCTCTCAGCATGCGGAGATGTACGATTGGAAATATGGTTCCCTTGGGGATTATCTTAAGAGTCTTGTTACCAAGCCTAATGCTGACCACCATATTCTGTGCTTTTATGGAATTCCAAAGATCCATAAGCTACCAGTAAAATTCAGGCCAATATTGCCCTGCCATAGCGTGATTCAGAACCCTGCCACTAAATTTGTTAGTAAAATGCTCAAACCTCTTGTTGCAGAGGTGCAAACTGTCATTCACGGCAGCAAAGACCTTGCGAAAAAACTGAGTCAACTCCGGATTGTCCCCAGCTGCAAATACTACATAGCACACACAGGTCACGTGACCTTGTACCCTGATGCAGCAGTGGCCATCCTGGGACGGCCACAACACAACAGAAGTCATATGCCAGATCCATTGTGTAACAACATATGGATCATTCATTTAAGATCACTAGAGCTATATAAATGGCAGCTATACAGCTGATTACAATACAGGATGGACATAAGACAACAATTATATGGAATAAGAAAACATATAAACCCTAGGGTGGGGGTTAATTCACCCTAGGGATGACCTACAAGGCCTCATAAGGTTGGAAGCTGTCGACAGTGGCCTGATCCGTTGTCGCATGTTGTTTGGAGTGCAGTGGTGCACGGTAAGATGAAGAACAAAGTCTGGGGGACCCGTGCCACGGGCGAATAGTGGTACACGAGGCGTGCTCTGTCAGTCCGAAGGCACATGATAGTCACCAGACTAAGTCACGCAGGGGTCCATACGTTTGGTATGCGTGCAGGTCACTATATGCAGCTGTGGAATCTCATCGCGTCCTTGACCAATGTCGACAAACCAATAGTCACCCGAGTCGGTCGTGAAAGTGAGGTTTACTTCCTTACCATGACGATACGGTCATCTCGTACCTCCATTAGAGCCTATATCGCCTCTGGGACGTCTCCTTCAACATATCGTGCCTTACCATCATTGCGGCCCTCTAGCCCAAGATGCTGTTCGCAAAGCAGGAGGCACTGCGCAGCGTGGCATTCAGGGTCGAGGAGAGCCTGGCGAACGAGCAACCTGCGATTTCGCTTCCAGCACGGAACACGCGAGAGATGAGGGGACATTTTGGTGGGGAGTCATCCTTCACCGGAAGAATAGATATGGCGGACAATGCACACCTACACACGCTGCCTCTTCCGAGGATGTTCTACGTACGGATCTGCTATAATCACTTGATTGTTCTCATGGAGTCAGTTCAAGCCCGACCCATCGGGAGCCAGTGAGGCTGCCCCATCGTTGTTGTCCGCACTCTGGCAGCAGGTTGAGCAAATCTTCAACGGTAGTGCTGTATAATGCTCAAGAGCTTACCCTCATCACACAGAACAATCTGAAGCCAGCGTCCATGAAGAGACTGTGTCGTGGAGCTTATCCATATTGTCTACATAGTATGGGCATTCCATGTTCGTGTTGAGCACCACCAGAAAACACCAACAGGTACACATCTTTCAGAGAGAATACGGTATACCCTTGATGGATAAATAAAATTTGGAGCATCAGCATGATTGGGCTGGGTCAACGTATTCATCAGTATGTACCTTGTCTGATTGTCCTTGTCAAGGACATCAACATCCATTTTTGGAACCTCTGTCATAGCTTGGCTGAGGTACAATGACGACTCATCCGCAACAGGATCAGCCTGGCTCAACCCAGATACCAGCAAGTTATCAAGAGACCGGCGCTGCGAGTAATCCCCCAAGAATCCCCGGATGGCAACGGTTATCACTTCCACAGCCGGTCGTTCCTCTATGGGTGACCAGTAACACTGAACTAAATTCCAATGCGAATCATCGATCGTTCGAAACTCTGGTCGGCCTGGCATGTGATCTTTCGCCAAGCGTAAAACGACGGCCGCATCTTCCCGGACTTCCGACCAAGGTTGCTTTCCGGACAACACCAACAGAACTGTCAGTGTCGTATTCGCATTTGTGTCCAATGAACTTCCCTGGAGGGCGACACAACCAAAAGAATATATATCACTCTTGGTTGTCCGGGTGAATGTCTTGTCCAATTCAATGTGTTCTGGTGCAACCCAGCGCACGCACCCGGTCGTACGGTGGACCTTTGGAGATAAGCCAGTGCCTCGGGAGTATTTCCTACCAAAGAAGCATAGCCGAAGTATTTTCTACGTTAATGTACACAGTTCAGGTCACCATGGACAATGGGAAAAGAATGTACTGTGGGGTGTTATACTTTTCAAGCCTTTGAAATGACAGCAGCGACCCACAGTACTGCAGTCCGTTGGCAATATCTAACAGCTATTGTGCGAGGTGAGAAGACAAGAAAGTAGTCAACATTTGGTGCACGCACAAACTGAAGTCGGCGTGTGACGTCTAGAATGTCGTCATGCTTGGCCAAGAAGTTGTGAAGAGATTTGTTGGGCAGCCACAACTACACCAACGACATGGTACCTCGCATCCCAAAACCATATGCAATCCCCAGGAACGAAACGATATCGGTGTGGTTGAGTCTCTTCCAAATTCCGAGCTCTCGACGGAGCATCTACAAGGCATTTTAGATCACATTTATTGGTTGAGAAGAAGAATCACCTTGACATATTTATCACCCGTATCTCCATCTATCGTCATCCTAAAGCGGAAAGCCTTCACAGCAACCTAAAGGGAAATGAATAACCTAACAGTCAATGGCGAGCCGTACCCCATGGTCAAACCTGTTTCGGTGCAGAACCACCACTATAGCGACATCTATAGACATCACCAAAAGCTCCTCCTGCGAAATACTGATCATCGTCTTTGGAGATGTAGGGTGTGAGGTCCGGTGGAGAAGATACGAGAGGACGTGCTGTTTCAGATAGTTATTGAGGAACGTAAGTAAACGGAGAAGTATGTTACAAGTGCTTACATGCGGTAAGAGATCAAAATGGGATACTTGTTCGCCAGGTTGAATGGGCACGGAAGGGTGCTAGGAGACGGAGACGCTGAGGGGAGTGCGTGTGAAATTCAAGATAAGTAACGTACGTCAAAGAAAGCTTGAAGTGGCTGAAACAGTGAAGAATAAGTGCTGGTGTCACAAGAGCTCAGAGGGAGTGGGTAATTGCCTGATCCTCGATGGAATCCAACCAAGGTATCCGCCACAAATACGTCTCTCCATTTGCTGTTGTTGATGCCACGAATTCACCGGAAGGAGAGAAAGAGACGGCGGTTACACCAGTGTCGTGTTGTATCGGATGTCCGACAGGATGACCAGAAGTTGCGTCCCAGAAGCGAACAGTTTGATCCCAGGACGCGCTCGCAACGATCGATCCACCTGGAGAAAGAGAGAGGGAGCGTATCATGTCGGTGTGACCCGTCTATGGTTGCCTGATTGGTTCCCCCGTGTCCGCATTCCAACAGCGAGTCTTGTCATCGGATGCGGAGAAGAGCTTTCTACCGTCGCGTGACCACAGCACAGTTGTGACCCATTTTTTGTGGCCATCTGACGGACGAACACGTCGGAACATGCCACTCTTAACGTCAAGCTCGCAGACGTTGCCATCAACGGTGCCACACGCGAGTCTGTCCCCACTGGGAGAGAAATAGATAGAGAAAACACCATCGTCATCTAGAAAGATACCATTGTTGACCAGTTTCCCTTCCGCTGTGTAGATAGTCACGGTCCAGTCAACAACTGCAATGAGCGAGATGGCAACCGTGGGGTAGCTGCCCGGGTGTGTCCATTCTTGGACAAGTTTATGCGATTCGACGTCCCACACCTTGATCTCTCCACCCTCCTCACAGCTAATGATCTTCCTGTCATCCCGGGTCACAGCAAGATCGCGTATCGTATTCTCGTGCCGCATTAATGTCCCTTCTTGCTCTCCGATATCCAAATTCCAGACTCTCATAGTCCCGTCATCACAGCCAGTGACAACTCGTCGTCCGTCGGGGAGATACGCGAGCGTCCAGATAGTGTCATCATGCGCCGAGATTACCAGATGTGGCCGAGGACCATGGTTGCCAGGCTGTTGGGGTGTGACGCTTGACATGATGACGCTATGACAGTTGGTTTTGAGTTAGATTGTCGACCTGTTCGCAAAAGTGCGACAGTGGAGAAAAGACTGAGTGACGGAGGCACAATGTTCCCACCTGAGACTTAGAACCATGTGGCACCAAGTGGCGTCGCGCCCATTTCCGAGCGGCCCAACCCCTCAGTGCACTTCAGAAAGGTCTCGAACCCAGGCATGGATAACCGCTATTGTAGCAGCACCAGTTCAGTTCCATGCAAACATCTAGCTGATAATGTTCTGTTGAGCATCACAAAAAATGTAGGAGCCTCAGGAATCGTAGTCCGAATTGGATGAAGAAAAGAGTACATACCCAACTCGGCCCGGGTCCCATCTAGCCACGGGATTTCTACTCACGTCCGGCAGTATCATCATGATGAGTATATGCAGAACTCAAGTATGCATCGATCAGTTACTACGGAAAGCATCCCAAATACAAAGCTCTCTACGATAAATATATGAAAATGGTACGGCGGGAGAATGAGCACAGGAATGGCTGCAAAAGAAATTACCAGTTCTTCCTTAACAATTGGCTAAAGTCAGAGAACGCACAAACGACGAGTAGTTAATTAACAGTCCACACGCAGCCGCTTCTAGGATGGCTCTGAATCTGCAACTGATATTCCAGCCGTCTCCAATCCTCGCTTGGATGATCGAAGAAACATCGATGGGCCAGGGCTGTCTTGTGCATCGCACTCCGTCTCCGAAGGTGGTGGCAGCACAGTTTTGGGCATGGGATCGCATGGTGCTTGCCAGTCGCGTGCACCAGGGCTGCGGATAAACACAGCTGACGTCGGCCGCTCAAAGTCTTTCTCTGTCAATACTCGACCTTGAAGAATTTTGCCCATGTGCGTCTGTGTGAAGGGTTGCCCTCTCTTCCGAATGGCGAGCAGCGCCCACACAGAAGGCAACGGTGAATCTGAGAACCTGATTTCATTCTCTTCAAAACTGCCAGGGATGTTGAATAAATTCCGCCGGACTGCTGCGTCATTTAGCGAATCTTTCATAGGTATGTCGAGGAAACGACATAGCCGGAGGTACGATTGATAGTCTCTGAGATAGAGTTGCCCAGCGAACACGTTCAGCTGGTCGATCAGAGCCCATGGTGGAGTCCAATCGGAGGGCAGGGGAGGAATAGAATAAAGTTTGAGATCGTCGGATGGTTTCATGCGTTGAGATGTACGGGGTGCATACAAATGGAGGTGGACGTATTCGCTCGCCCTGATGTCTGGCAGCAAGAGGTCGGCTTCGAATGGGCTCAGCAGAACGAGCAGCCGGTCACAATCGTTCAGTATTTTGCGGGAGAGAATCCACTGGACTGATCGAAGATATTGATCCAATATCCCTCGAGAAGACTCAGGTTTGATTGTCTTGCAGAAATCCGCCGTCGCCAAGATGAATGGACTCCAGATGTCTGCTTCGCGAGTAGCTGCAGAGCTCTGTTCGAGAGTTATGAAGACAGGATAGAAAGCATTGTTCGCGTGTAATGGAGGGATCTCTCCGGTGTTCACAAACTTGACAACGTCTGGATGAAGGGAACGTTCCACCGGTTCTGCCTTGGGAGGAAGCTCCGCTGCTCGTTCGCGCTCCCGCTCGCGGTTGACCTCCCGTTCTTGTTTGTTCTTCTTCCATCTGTGCATTCGGAAGCGATAGAACCCCAAGGTCTTTGCAGCGTTGGCGGACGTCCGGATCCAGCTCTGACAAAGTACTTGATGCGCTTTTCGTTTCACAGGGCGCATAGAGATTGGGCAATGTTTTGATTTCTGGCTGGAGCCATGCATCCGACAGTTCATCTGGCCCGAGCTCATCATTGCAAAAACGGGTCCAAGCCTCGGACCTCGATTTATGATTCATGCCTTGTTGTGTCCAGTAAGGAGCCCGCCGCTGTATATCCATCCAAGTCTCGTGGATTGTCCAGCATAAAATGTCCGCGGTACTGAGTCGGGTGTTCGGATCATTCTTCCCGGCCACAGCACGGATACTCTGGTCAACTTCGAGTGGCACAAAAAACATGACTGAGTGACCTTGTCCCAGCTTGCGCATCCGCATACAACCTGAAACCCGTGGACCGTGCGAGATCTATTGAGCGCATATTGGTGCTAAAACAAACCTTGCACTAGTTGATCTTTTGTGACCTTGGGACCTAGCGTGACAGCTGCGCAAGACCCCATGGGGAGTTTGATGTCGGTGCCCCTAGTGTGCGCATGATCAAGATGGACCACACAACGGTCCAACTGCTCAGAAAGCGGGGACGACCGCATTGATTGAGTGGTGCCGCTTTTTGTGAGTACCATCAGTTCATCATTTTCATTGAAGTAGATGGCGCCGGGGGTATCGCAAGCGATGTCTAGCCATGCTTAAGCCACTTCGTGATTGGAAAAATCGAGTATCTGTGCCCTAACATCCAATAGAACACGAATATTGGGCTGTTGCTTAACGACCACTTGGAGGAATCTAAGCCTGGTCCATTGTTCCCCATTCTCGTGAGTTACCATATAAAAGTCGTTTTCCGGCCGAAGAAGATATGAGAGAACCCTGGCATTGGTTCCCTTTTGGTGATCGAGGTCGAGCTGAGCAATAGACGTGGGTAGCAGAAACCGGTTGTCGTTCGTACCCGAAAATCCTAATCCTTAATTCAGCAACCGGATTGAACTGCACGGCAAGAGCTCCAGGTTCACTCACCAGTTATGACCTTCTCCCGCTTCTCTGCTAAATCCCAACTAGACGCAGAAAGTTTTGAAGGAAATTCCTTCGCTTCCATCGGGAACACGACTCACGAAAGGTAGAAATCTACGGCTGCTTGATTCTGAGTGAAAAATGGGAATGTGACCTTATCCCATTGATTCGATGACTTGAGATTGATCTCGCTGAGTTCCCGAAGTGCGTCTGGCACTGACTCGGAATCATACTCTTTTACCCAAAGTGCATATTCCACGGATGGGTTATCCTGGTCTAGCAGAATTTCAAAGGAAGCTCTCAGCTGTTCCTCGGTGAGGCCAACATAGCAGTAAGATAGGCATGTGAGAATGGTGGTGATGTCTGGATGGCCGAACTGGGTGTTGGGTGAAGGCACGTCTTTGGCCCGATACGGAATGGCAAGCTCTGTAGAGGTTGAGCGGAATAATCGTGGCCGCGGGTCAAGGCCATAGTCAACACGCCATCTCCGCTCCACAAGAGCAAACAACAGGATGTTGCAGGCTAGGAGGCCACGAAGGAGTAATAGGCCGCTCCACAGGTGACTCTGGTGAGAACGCTCGGTGTAGTCCTTCACGATCTTGGCTGTACCAGCAAGAACGTTCTCCGATATAAAACTACTAATCGCCTCATGCAATGCTGGGGAGACACCTTGAAACTCGAAAGCAGGAAGCCGTCCAACCATAACGTCTTTTACAATTGACGATAGTAGGTCTTGACCAACGTTGGACGCTCGCACGATGCGAATGTACGGAAACGATCCAGATGGACCGCGTTCACACCCAATGGAGTCAGGGGCATATCTTGAAAGGAACTCTGCGTGCTTCTTCACGAGCCCGAGGACCTGCTGAGTAATCGTCCATTGATCAGGGTACCCGTCCATGTGCTGCTGGAGGCCCATGGTATAAATCTGTTGGAACCGGGAATGAAGGATCTCATCGCTCTCGTCCAGAATATCTCGAGTATGAGAATAGATCCACTTCTGAAGGCTCAGTCACTTGGATGCGTTGTCCGAATCCCCGTGAGCATCCCCATCGCATCCGTCATGGTACTCAGCCCAAGTAGTGCGCGTTTCGCTCGAATGGCCGGGTGACTGGCTCAGCGATCTGAAGATGTTACCCACAAGGCTGCGTTTCTGCAGCCAGGATCCAACAATCAGCTGGATCAACGATCATCGACATAATTTTCATGCTCACCGATTTGAGTGATAGGGCTATCGTGACGTACTTGTAGATCGATTTCTGAGGCTTCCGTAGCGCGTCGATTGCAAGTTTCCCGTCACGTATCTGCTCCTCTACGCTCATCAACTGGAGTGATGCGACGTGGTCAGGCTGGACGAGTAGGATTCCACGTTCAGCCGTGCATTGAGACACGAGGTTGCGTAAATCATCAATTTGAAGGCTGATCATCTTACCCTTGTCGTACTCAGGAGGACGGGAGAAGGGCAAGTGATATATTGGCCTGTCAGCGAGCCCACCAAGGCGAGCAACCAGTAACTCGAACATCTGGACCGCCAGCGCCTTTGGGACAATGATGCGAACAAGTTGTTTCCCGTTAGCAAGAGCGACAGCAACAATGGGGATAGTGACAGATGATTTCCCTTCACCCATGTTGACCTGCGTCACAGTGTTTCCTTCGGATTTGAGGGACATCATCTCCATTGCGGGTTTCTGCCTGAATGCGACAAATGAGAACGTTTCCTTGAATCTGATACAAGCAACAGAAAAATCAATAGACTCGCAATCACACAAACACCAGAAATGCACCTGGATCAACAACCATTCTGGGTAGTCTTCAGGATTCCACCCGTCACATCCCTCGTTCTCTAATTCCTTTGAAAACTCTTCTTCAAGACCGTCCAGAGCAAATCGGAGCAATCTCCGTGCACGCTGAACATCCAAAAGCAGCAGAGCAAATGGCACCAGGATCCTTATACCTCAGATCCCTGTTGGATTTTGGTTCGCAGAGACGAGGCTAAGCGACTTGAACTGTCAGAACGTTTACCGGAAGAGCTCGTCAGCTATGTGATTACCTTGATCGAGGTGACGACACTCAGGACCGGTGCGAGTCGTATGGCCTCTTTGGCGAAGATAGAGCTTGAAGGACGACCAGGCGGAGGGAAGGAGGGGATCAAATAGGCTATTATCAAAACGAGCAAGACGTACGCGCGTTTCCAACGTGGTTCGGCGACAACGTTGCCTCATCCGGTCCGGCTCCAATTCTTCTTCGTCCCTCATTTCTGACGGTCATCACCGCAGAAAAAGACATATAAAAGAAAGAAAAAACGACTTGGACCCGCAGAACTTCATTTCCACCCTTTTTCTTGGGAATGGACATAAACCACACTCCAATACCAATGTCACGCGTGTCACAAATAGGCACATCCGCTTGATAAGGCAACCCGTGACACGCTAACACACTGATGCTGACCGTCGACATCACAAAAATTGCAAAACTGTGAGATTACAATAGGTGTTAATATTTTTTAATATTATGTGCCATGGACCATTTTGGTATATCAGATTTTGTACCCTCATATTCCGCTATCTCAATTAGCTGCTTTTCCGAACCGGAAGCTGACTTTTCACGCAAGTACACTCTTTCTGATATCTCCCGATAATGGGAGATATTCAATCCTTACAAGAGAAGTGTAACAGGTCAGAATATGCATTTTTCTTCTGATACAACAATGTGTTCTATGAGTTCCGTCGTATGTACCTCAACAAGAGGCTCTATCCCGAGCGATAGGGAGTAGGCGTACAAGGCGTGGAGGCGTACAGGCGGGAGCATAGCGACGATGAGGAGTTCAAGGATCTGCGGTGATAGACTGCAACAGTTCAAACCAAAGGGTTTGCCTTCGATCGGGCATAGTCCACGGAATTGGGAAGCGGAGTGCTTGGAACCGTTGGTGGATAATTCATCTCCGGTAAAGGTCGGGGAGTTGGTGAACTCAGAGGGGAAGGGTAGAAAAGCGAGTCCTAGGAGAGGGAGACATGTATACGCGCATTGATGAGTGGTCTTTTGTAAACACGGTGACCACGAACGTACCGTTGACTCTTCTGAGCACGCAGATACTTCCGATCCCAAGGACCACGTGCGTCGCATACTTGCAGGCCGTGGCTTGATATTTGGATTCGATACTCGAGTCGCTGGCATAGGAAACATGAGACACGGTTCGATCAAGCTTCAGCTTCTTCGATTCCTGGGGACAATCGACCGAGGAACGGCGACGTTTCAGACGACGTTCAAGTGTAGCCTGAAGCCAAGCAAGAAACCAGAATGACAGACACTCTGCAAGGAGGCATCCTGAAGGGGACACCATCGTTCCCGTTCGTTTCGTTACCCATGGTCATGGCACCGTGAGGCTCATTCTCTCTGCTGTGTGACGAAGCAAATTCGAGTTTGATAGGACCAGAAAAGGTGGCTCCTTCGCGGGAGGTGGGTATGGGGCTTCTGCGAGCAGATACAGGTTGAAGACTGTAGACGAAGCTGCGAGTATCAGCATCGAACAGGCGGTAAGCAGGTCTGGTGGCGGCATGCTCATTCTCGCACGAGCTTTGTCGAAGCACACGACGACGACGTCGGGTCGAGTATGTTCACCGGAGGCATGAATCGTTCCGACGTCAGAAGGTGTGGGTACAGACCGATGAGGGTACTGCAGGAGCGACTTTGGGAGTGGTAAGTGCGGTGGGAGGGACGGAGACCGGCGAAGGACTTGTGGCCTGATGCCAAGGGCGAGAGGGACAATTTCCGTGATGTGGGTGTCGGGACCAAAGATACGGATGGGAACACGCCTGAGGAAACGAAAAGTGAGCTTCGGGGCCATCCAATGAATGGAACAAACGCGCCAAGCAATCTCATGGCCTTCGAACCTTCCTGCCAGTTATGACCTCCATGACGGACTTAGATCTTGACAGGGAAGCGAATCGTTGTCAAGTGGCACCCTCGAACGTGATTGCGAAGCAGGGAGACTCACCCCATGTGCATGGTGATACCCTTGAATGTAGTAGCAACGTTCAAAATTGGCGATACCACCTCCAATGATAAGGATCTTGCCGTCTGGACGAGGAGGTGGGCGTGTGGTCAGGTCAACTAATAGGGGAAGAATGCAGATAGTGAGTAGTTATAATATACGTCGCGACTGCAGACTCACGGATCGTCTTTGCGTATTCGTAAGTTTGGCCCTCTGATGGCGCACCACTGGACTACGGTATCTCTACGCTTTCCGATAAATGACGGGCCAACGAGAGACTCGACGTCTGCATGGGTGAGGAAGCGTCTTGTACCGACAGGTACTTTAGACGGGATGCGTGTGCGTCGACATCGCCGACATCGACACCACCAGTGGGAGAAAAGAGGATTGTGTCGGAGAGACGGGAAGAAGTGACGCAAATGTAGGCTTCTGCAGATTGAGGGTGGGGCAAGAAGGGCTTGACGCTGAATGCGTTGAGCGTTTCGTCACTGACCGAATCAACCTATTGTCACGTGCCTGTTGTACTATGGGAATTAAAAGAAAACGGACTTTATAATCCGACAGTCGTGTGCTGAAGCTTAGAAAAGAAGAAGCGAGAAAACTCCCGACGGCATTATCTAGTAATAGCTAGTATGTAGTAGTAAACAGATGTGGTTCAGACGGAATACATGAATGAACTCAGATATCTGTAAGTTAATGTAGTGGGAGGGCCGATGGATGGTGATCTTGGGCTGATGAATGGGTTTGTAGAGGTGACAAATGGGGCGATAGGTAAGATGGTAGGGCCGACAGACGTGTCGATCAATGAGTCCATAGGGCCGACGAGTGGGCCCAGGATGGAAATTGCATAAGGAACGAGTAGGGAGATGAGTGAGTTGGTGGGGGTGATTGGTTGGCCAAGGAAAGCGAATGCATGGGTGAGGTGTTGGCTGATGCAGGAATTTGTAGACCAATGAGTGGGCCCAGGAGAAGCATGTTGCCGACAAGTTGGCCGACGGGTGATTGGGTTTGCCGACGAATAGGGCATAGGCGAGCTCCTAGGGGTGACAGGGAGGCCCATCGGGGACTGAGTAGGGCCGACGCATTGCCCAAGGATAGACATTGTATGGGAGACAGGCGGACCGATACCTAGTTGGGGAGGAGTCACCGATGGTCCGATGAGGGGGGCTGCCTCAATGATGGGTGGGCCGATGGTTGGGTTGGTGGGAGTGACCAGTGGGCCGAGTGAGGTGAGGGGATCGGTGTAGGTTGAGCCAACAGTTCGTTGTGTCGATGGGCGGGAAAACCAATATGTGGCTCACAATGGGTGCATCCAGGAAGGGGTTTTCTCGAGTGAGGGGCGTGCCGACCAAGGGGTTTGAAGGTTAACGGGTGGGCCGACATGCGATCTGGTAGGGGCCATGGATGTGCCGAGGGTGGAGAGTCGATGGGGTAGGAGTGGGCCGATATGTGTGGTGGTACAGTAAACGGGTATACCGACCTATCAGTGGGTAGGGAAAACGGATGCGCCGAGGCAGCGGAATGCATGGGCAACACCTGGGCCGAGGAAGGGGCGTGCAAGGATGAGGTGTGTGCCGGCCTATGTGATTGTGGGATTCATGTTGGGCCCAGGGTATGGATTCCATGGGTAGTAGGTAGGCCGATATGAGAAGCGGTAAGACGGATATGCCGCCCGATCCCTTGTGGCGACGTGCCGTTCCATTCCGCTTTGCGCCGGCGTGGCGCACGGGTATCTTCACCAGGACAAAACTCCCACTCGGAGCCGTTCCCTTCAATGTCAAAGAATCGAATCCCGCCCCAAGAACCATCGCACCATGCACGGCCGTCACTGACGTCGCCAACCAAACTGTCGATAGGTATACTACTATAACGATCCCAGTGAAAAAATATCTCCGATTGAGTTTACCGTCAACGAGCTTCGGATCAGGCAGGCACAGAAGAGCCCACAGGTAGCTGGAAAGAAAAAAGAAGGCAAGGGCATGGTGTTCGAAAAGCTAATTCTGGAGGTGTAGAGGCTTCAAGCGGAGTAGCCGGACAGCGCCGATGCTACCATTCGCCCAGTACCGATATGTCCTGCCTCAAGCTGCAAGAAATGGGATACCGGCGAGTCCATGCCGATACCGCTTATCCGACTACACCCAGGATCATACTAGAATACCTGATGACTTTCTGACGATAAAGGAAATGATGTTACATTATAGATAGTCCTCTGAAGCCCCCCTCCTAGTACCTACGCTACTCGCCTCTTCTGCGCTGACTTCGACCCCTCCGACATCACTTTGGCCATCCGATCTAAATGGTCCATGTGTTTGGTCAAGGTTCGGATCTCGTCTTCCACCTGTAGACGCCGTGTTGTGAGCTCCATGAGCTGCATGCCATAGACCTTGTAAGTTGTCCGAAGGTGTTCATCGGCCTTGTTCGGTAATCGACCTGGGTCCTTGTTCGCCATCGCCATGCCTACTGCACCGAGGCTTGCGTCAAAGCGAGCCTGGGCATCTTGAAAATACCAAACTGTAATTAGTATGAGAACCCGAGGGAAAGTATGGAACGTACAACTGATTTTGTGATGCTCAACGACATCGCCACTTAGACTCGGGCCGGGAATGGTGGGAAGGAACGAGGTATCTACCGCACCTGCTACTACGCTTGGCGGTAGCAAGGCCCGCAGGAATCCTGTAGATGGCGTATGAGGGACTGCCGTCGCTGGGTGATTGTCGAAGCTGGATATGGTTGGTTTGGTGTAGACGTCGTCGTCGTCGTCGTCGTCAGAATCAGACGAATCCGGTGGAAGACTAATGTGATCTGGCACAGGTGGAGGGTCGGCATCATCTGCCGAGTCAGAGTCCGACGACAATTCCATGGCGTCGGGAACCGGTGGTCTGGCCAGCTTCTTTTGCTGTAGGCTGTCGATACTGTGGCTTGTTTCAGCAGCATTGTGGGATGGAGATGGGCTGGGGAGAAACAGGGGTGCAGGGGGCGCATGTCCAGACGATGGACCTGGGATGTGCTCTGGCATTGTAGGCCGTACAGGCGACGAAACGGGAATGCCTGCAAATGTGACTTTGCGGGTTTTCCGGTACCGACGGTTCTTCATCATGGCGGATTGCATGAGTGGCAGGGGATAGGGATGGACGAATTGCTATCGGAGGATGTGAAGTGATCGGTGGGTGCTCAAAACGGTGGGGTATCGCCGATTCCACATAACAATGGGAAATTTTCTCACAATCCCGATGTGTCAGCAAGATTGCCGAGGGTGTGGCGTGTTTGTCGTAAGTCTTGCGGTTCATTCGCGTTTACCATTGCCACTACCACTACCTCAACCTCTACCGCTCTCCTCCCTCACTCCGTCGATTCTCCCACCCGACCTCATTTGATAACCAATGGCTAACACAACCAGCGCATCCGGGATCATCATGGCTGAAACCGAGGCTATTCGCGCTGCCCTGGCTCAAACACAGACCTGTGATACGAACGTGTGGACGGCCGCGTGTCAGACCATCTTCTCAGCTGTGGTACGCATTCAATACGTATTTCTTTACATCGTTGCACTCACTGGGTGCAGAGGAAAATCAAGGGGGTCGCGAACGATCGCGTTCCGATCCCTGTCATTTCGATTGCTGCTGCCATCGAGTTTCACAGCCGCAAGGATGTCTTGAAGCGACTCAAGGATGGGGAATGGCCTGCATTCCAGCAGATAACCGACACGCCTACGGATCTCGTCAAGGCCCACCCATGGTTTACCTTCGGTCGCAACCCCAACCCTCCCCCTGCTATTGATCTTGAGGGTACTAGCAGCGAATCCAACTCGGACAGGGAAGCTGGTGGCAAGGAGGAAAGCCAGTTGAAAAAGGGCAAGCAAACTGCGATATTTCAGGTCAAGCAAGAGGCCAAGGAAGACGAGGAAGACTTGCTGGCAATGACAAGGAAGGGAAGCAGGAAAGGTAAGGCGAGAGAAACGGCGAGCGAGGTGGACGTGATGGAGGTGGATGTACCCATGGAGAGGGGCCGACCCCTCAATAGGAACATGCAGACCCAGACCACGATTGCCGCAAGCAAGTTGAAGAGCCGACAACGCGAACTCTCCCCCCTCCCCTCTTCCACCGACGATACCGGCGCTACCTGCGACCGGTGTGCAAAGAAGTCGATCATATGCGAGGTGCTAAGGCCGAATGCGGCGTGTGCAGAGTGCCATCGGATCAAAACAAAGTGCACGTTGTATAGGCCGTCTCAGCGGTCAAAGAGTCGTGCGCGATCACGCCCACCGGCGCGTGCCCAATCCCGCCCGAAGACACATTCGCCATCCCGCCCGAAGACACATTCGCCATCCCGTCCGAAGACCCGTTCGCCATCTCGCCGGAAGACCCGTTCGCCGTCTCGCCCAGGTGCCCACGCCACCACTCGCAGCATGCGATTGGTGACACCTCCCGAGGACGATCCAACCCACAGAGCCTCCCTCAAGCATGCACGTTCCCCGTCTCCGCATGCCAGGAACACAAGCTTCCACCCCAAAGGGCTTCTCCCTCGGCAGAAGATGAAACCGAACGAGGCTGGCCCAAGCAAGAGCCGCTCTGTGAGATGTAAGTGAATGCATCACATGGTTTCTTTATCTGACTCAGTCATGTAGCTAACCTTTCAGTTGTACTCCCTCCGAAAGCCTCAACTAGGAGGCGCCAAGTCGATGCTCCCCTGCTCCCAACCATCAGGGTCACTCCCCAATGGGGAGCAACAACCGTCGCCGTACCCACCAGTATGCAGCCAAGGGAGGCAGGAGACGAAATGAACGAAATACGGCGACAGCTCGCTGAACAGGCCACACAGATGCAAGGGTTGCTTGCACTGGTCACCGATCACCAGTTAGTGATCAACAGCAACGCTCGGGTGATGGAAGCTCTGCGTCAGCAAGTAATCCAGCTTGGTGGAGTGCCCATCTCGAATCCAACCCGCCTTCCATCGCCTCCTGAGCCATCCATCCCTCGGCCATCCCCCTCACTCGCCTCACTCGCCTCCGGCTCACCCCAACCCCTCCCCGTATACCTTCGGCGTACCGGGGCCGACATTCCGATCACCGCCGATCGCACATCGCCACAACCGGCAAATGATTGCCTTCCAGTCCTCACTCTCAGTGTTCCGGGTAGGAGCTCAGCGCCACCCACTCTGAGCACCCAACATCCTGATCGTTTGGCAGAAACGTCGGCAAGGTTAGGTTCCCTGAATATCGATGAAGCGGGGCCGAAAATGGAGATGGTCGTAGATGTGGCAGAACGAGGGGAGATGGAGGGACAGGGAGCACAAGGGACACTGGCAGACGACGTAGATATGTTGTAAACTTCAAGTCTAAACAGCGTGGCTTTTGAATGTAACTACTGGTGTCTTCTGGAGAATACAAGTAATAAAGACAGTGGTTTTTCTGGTTTCCCGACGTCAGATGTCCCGATCAACATTGCTCTTGATTGATGCTGATAGGAACACAATGATTGGGCAATCAGGCCGATGCAGAAATTTCTTCAAGATTAGCCCATGATTAGGCCTGCCGAATAGTTCTTCAGTCCAAACATCCCACCCACTGACTTCTCCGGGGCCCATCCACGATATACATCAATTGATGCATCGCCTGCCCACCCATCCGACACGGTGATCGATCCTGGGCACATCGGTCAGGCCCGCGCTGCAATACCTCGGACCATCCATTGCCGAAAGGTCCTTCGGTCCATCCCTCACAACCGCTAACCGAATATGTGCCGATCTAACATAAACATCAACTCCGTCCTCGGCACCCCTTTCAACATGCCGATCGGTCCAGGGCCGATCTGAGCTGTGCAAAAACCGATTCCTTGGCCTTTCGGTTGTACCTGCCGATAGATCCCATGACCCATCCATTATACTGCCCGCGCAGCCATTCGGCCAATCTATAATTCGCCCCAACTGATCCTTTGGCAGATCGGCAAGGCCCGCCGACTACTCTATCGGCATATCCATCTTACATGCAGAACGGCCATTCTGCCGTCCCATCATACCTCAGAACCTATCCTGCACCCATCCATGATATATATCCACTGATTCCTCTGCCCATCCATCACGAATGCTTCCCGGTCCTGGGACCATCTGGGTCCTGCAATAGGAGATCCCTCGGCAGATCTCTCACACCTGCCGTAGCCAACTGACTTCAATAGAACAGCTTGCCGAGGCCCAAGATCGGATGGCAGCTGGCACAGCGCTCACGGATTATTGAGTAAATAATAGGCGTCTACAATTGATTACCGGGTTCATGAAATATGAAGATGCTAAGGAAACAGAATTTCGGGTGCAAATGCACGCTCCAGCATATCCATACGGTGACCGACGACCATTATATCCTC
>JBBPRD010000222.1:0-17561 GCA_038092855.1 Boletus piedmontensis
TGCCCCCCCCCCCGGGAACTGTGAGCATCTATGGCTGGCGCAAGGCGCTGGCGGGTGACCTATATATGCAGGTGATACTCCTATAATAGATGATAGTATTCAATCTCAGGCAGACTATAACCTAGCTCCCAGTGATTTACCTTTGGAATTGTTGTTCCCATAGAATCATGCTATATCATACATACTATCGGTTTTTCATGTACCCCAGCTGGTGTCGGGAGTCATACCCGTACTCGTACCCGGCGAATTGAAAACGGACCCAGTTATACCTGTTACTACAAGAATGACGACCGGGCTGTGTCGTCATATTCTCACTGGCACGGGCTCCAACACCGGGGTTGCAAAATAGGTATGTGTTTCCAATGGCGTATTTCCTGATTATGATACTTACAACAAGTGTTCCCAGCCTCTGATTCTTCTGGGTGTCAGGATGCCATTGCCAAGCAAAGTGGAGTGCACGCATTCGCACGAAAACGACCCACGCTTCACAGGAGGGGTGGCAAATTGACGTGTGCACAACTATTATAATGACCTAATAGCCAAAATGAAAGGCGTGATAACAACTCCCTATTGCTAACGCATCGCGGGAACAAAAAAATACATATGGGGGTCGACTAGCTACAATATAGGACATCAACAGCAGTCACGCACACAGCACAGTAATCTCCCAGGAGAAGGAACGCAAACTTAAAATGGTAGACTTGCTGCAAAACATGGATGAGGTTTCAAGGTATAACGTACTTGTAGGTCATAATCGGAAAGTCCACGCGGTATGTATACGGGCCATAACAGAGAAACCTGTGCAATGAGTCAAAAGAAATGCAACATCAGATACAATCATGAGCCGCTATCTCGACTCGATGGCTCGGTTTCAGCATCCTTCACATCGGCTTCAACAACTCCAATCTCGATCACTGGTGGTCCGCTCTCATCATTGCTGTGCTTCTGCGACGTACTAGGCATTGCGATGAGGACCGCAACACGCACTGCAGGCGTGGGCGTTGTTGTCGGAGATGAAGTGGATGATGACAGGGCTAGTCCAGGCATCGGTGGCGATGGCAGTGTTCGTCTCCTTGTAAATGGTCGTATGAATCGTGGAGGGCGGGATGGAGGATCCGCGGGATTCGCCGCGGGGCCTGCAACGGGCCCCTGAGGGGATAACGTGGGTTGGTTGACATATGCAGCATAGACAGGCTTGGAAGGAGGGAACAGTAAGCGAGCATCCCTTGTATGGTATAGAGTCACCTACCATGATATCTCCCCATTTTCTCTTTTCGCTGTGCTCGTTCTCGTTCTCGCCATTGTCATCGTTGTTTTGATGCAACCAGGTTTCCCAAAGCTTGGGCTTCTGACCAATTTCTCGTCTTCTCCTCCCTGCTGTTGAATCAAAGCGATGTGGCAACCAAGTTCCTGTTCGGATAGCCTCCTCTACTAAGCGTTGATGGCGCCGGCGGAGAATCAGGCTCCGAATGACGATGGCAGATGATACAGCGAGGAGAAGGACGAGGGTGGCTACAAGTGCCGTGTAGGATACATTCATCGATACGGGGGAGATTTCACCAAGGGGATTAGCAGAAGAGGACATGACGAAGGGAAGCAAAGAGTGAAGCGAGAGGTCAATGGCGGTGTAATGGTGCGAGATCAGGAAGCAAGGCGCTTACCGAGAAAGGTGTATACTGTTGGCATAGATGCGGGCATGTGTATGGTGGACAAGCGGAGACAAAGGGTCCCGTAAAATGGAACGTGAATGAGTTATTTCGTGCAGAATCGATCGCAGAGTGGCGAGAATGGTATGGTGCGTCATCCGGGTTGCCAAATCATAGAGCATTCGATATACAAGTGCACCAGAACCAGGAGGCGGGGATGCATAAGTATAGGTGTGAGAGTGCACGATCCAGTCAGTGAGAGAATCGGATAAGCTGAGAAAGAGCTCAATGATGATGAACCATGGTACTCACGGTACAGGGTAGCATTGGCAGTGGAGTCACTTGTCCCCTGCGTAGTGGTGGGTGAGCTGGCTGGTGAACTTGTTGACGGGGTAGGAAACCCAGAATGTGTTCCTGAAAACGGGGGAGGCGTGGATTGAGGAGAAGACATCGTGACGACCAGCTGGGGGTCTGTAAAGCGCGTAAGCGATGGGTCTGCCTATTAATATGTGGGTTAGGATATAAGTGAGACCGGACAAAGTGAGGACAGGGTATATAAAGCACGAAGTGAACTTAACCTGTGGGAGCCGACACCGGTGATGGGTGGGTATGGGAGACTTGGAGGGACTGATCCAATGGGGTTGTCGGCGTCGTGGACGAAGTCCTTGACGAAGGCGGCTGCGATCAAGAGATCCGCATTCATAACCCTAACCTACAAGATTACCTGATCCTGACTGTTTCGTCGGAGCACGAAACAAAGCTTGGCATGGCGCGGCAAATTTAATTTATTTAATCTCCGACTAGATACGGGGACCATATTATAATAATCAATCGCTACATTCTCGCAGGCGCAGTACTCATCAGTGAATGATCCGATAGACCTCCGTGGTTGTGCCTGTAGTAATTGGTAGGAAACCAAGCCCTCAGCCCCCCAGCCAAACCATATTACAGTGTTGATGCGGCTATTCAAAATCTCTATTGCGGACGAAAGCTGCGGAAATTACGTCGACGCGGTGGACAAAATGTCACTCCGCATTTTTGACAGGCACGCTGGTTGATTCTTCCAAGTTGAGGTCGTCCCGCTGAAACTCATGGGTTAAACTCTTCTTTCTCGTCCATGGACGGAACCCGTGTACCTATTTCCGGTCGGCCGCACTCAGCATCACCAGTAAGGAAATGTCATGGCGATGCATCATACTCGCGCAGTCAATTCTACGGGAGTATACGGGAGGGTGGTAACCTAAATAATGGGACCGGTCCCTACTGGTATGCCGTGCTCACTATCGCCACGTTCCTCACAGCCTGGAAAGTCTCTTTTGGTTGATTGGAGTTTCCTTGTGTATCTTTTCCCCAAACGACACCTTATTCCGAAAACAAGCAGCCCAGAGATCTCGTGCTGTAGTGCTGTGACGTGTCTGACACTTCCTGGCCGTACTGGTTTGAACATCAAGGCCGTTCTGCCCTGTGCATAGACCCAAGCTTCGCTCTCAGCTTTACTCTTACTGTGTCCGGCCGTTAAAATCAAGAGATGACTCTGTCCGTCCCTTTTAATTTTGTGCCTTCCGTGTCTTGCATGTGCTGACATGCCAATAACCGTCTACTTCCGAAGTCGTCTTCCCACAAGGCACAAATACCTATAATTGGTTATATACCAAGGTATGAGGACAACTATCGATCCTAGCGTCTGGGGCGCAAAAGGTGTCAAGCTCATATTCAGATAGATTTCAAAGTAGTCAGGCAACTTGGCACAAACTTCTCCACGTTCCCTCCTATCCTTCTTGCTGATCTTCGACAGACTCATCTTCCCAACACGCGGTTATCCAGTGCCGTGGTGCCAGGACTGCAAAGTTGTAGGAGCTCCGTGAGGATATCATTGAATTTCACCAATTGCACCGCAACAATATTCCAAGTCGATACGCAATACGAATCAATCTGGACTTTCATCCCGGAGAGCCGGTAAAACGCTACTCCAATCCACGTGGGTTCAATAACCTTGGCAATGTGAAGAGGGTGAATGTATGACGCAGACTCTGGGACTAGTGCGCCCCATGGGCCATCACTGCCCGTTTGCTGGTGCATGCGATACTACATGTGCGCAGCATGACTCTCAATTCATACATGCTTTTCTGCCAGTCCTGCCAGATTCAGTAGTCGATCATGCATTCAAAATCGTCCGTGACGTACTCATCCCCGAGGATGAGCAATGGGAGCATATCGGCGGCGTTAGTGGCCATCGACATCGGAAAACTAGCGTGCAAGGATATGGATATGTCGGCGCATGATAGAGTGATGAGAGTTCGGAAGACAATATAGGGGCTACTCACAAGGGGGCACACATGGCCATGAAAAACTTGGTGAGATCCACAGGATCATCGAACAGACGAACGATGGGGAGGGTGCCTTCGGAGTGTTCATTCGCATCTTAATGGCATGACAGCGGAAGTTCCGCGGGTTCCGGCTCGAACTGAGCATCTTTCTTTGACACTTTCCAATAACTGCTGGACAAATAAACGTGGTATGATTAGGCTTGTGAGGACAAACCAGTGCAGGTCGGCACATGAGGTGGAGCAACGGGAAATTAGGGCCGATGAAGTGAGAATGAGGTATGCATAGGAACTCATAATGCTAACCTGCGTTGGCACGATTCATCCTCAAGGTAGATTGCTAATTAAAAACGTTAGTACAATCAATCCTCCTGGCCCCGGTTCAACTTGCTCCCTTGCTAGGGTTTGGGCTACAGCTTCTCGACTCCGAAATTGGACGCTTGCATGAAGTCGTGGTATTTAGTGAACAGTTCCGTTCTCTCCCGCTTGCCGCCTCCCGCCGCGCGCTCGTTGCCG
This sequence comes from Boletus piedmontensis, assembly GCA_038092855.1. Taxonomy (NCBI): domain Eukaryota; kingdom Fungi; phylum Basidiomycota; class Agaricomycetes; order Boletales; family Boletaceae; genus Boletus; species Boletus piedmontensis. Next base: position 4,487 of record JBBPRD010000222.1, read on the forward strand.
GCCACAAGCAGTTGCCATTTTTTCACACGCATTTTTCATACATAATGAATATCCTTATATAGCATCAGCACGATGTATTTAATAGCAAAAAATGCGCTTAGTAAGAAGAGCGATATGGGGATTTTGCTGAATATTGTGCGCATGAAAAATGGGTACAAAATAATTAACCAAGGGCGATACAGAGGGTACGTTTGTGCAGCTGAGGGGAACTTGCTGAAAACATCAGATGATGTACCGAGAAGATGTGGAAAGTGTATAATAAAGTCATGGTCATACTCATGGGGGGGCTAGAAAGGTGGAATGCGAGGGATGAGTGGAAGTAACTACTTGAACAAACAACAAAAGTTCTACACGGCGAGGCACCAGCTCGATTACAAGGGGATGCGAGGATGAGCCTGCACGCTTTGGCGACTGATCGATACATTGATCATCGTCTAGCGATGCGCTTGCGTTGCGGGCCATCCTCTTCTACATCCATTGAGTCACCCTGCTGGATGGGCAATTGCACGTGACCTGCAGAACGCTGACTTCTTGTCCGTCTCCTTGAGTTTCCCGAAGTGGAAGTAACTGTTGAAGGAGCGCTGCTACCAGACGGCGAGAGCACATCGACAGCGGCCGTAGATGGGGTTGCATCGAGCATCATCATGACAGCATGTCGGCGTTTCGCGCCTGCCGAAAAGTCTGCGTCCGGTAGAGTGGTTATCGGAGTGATTGCGGGTACACGGAAGAAATTCTCGGAGGAACCGAGGGGAAAGGAAGTAGGTGATGTCAACGGAGCGGATGTAATATCGGAGATGTCTTTGCGTGCGTTGGGTGGACGTGCTTTAGTGATGCGTGGATTGGCGCTTATGGCGGTTGGTCTGGCAGGGGTCATAGAAGGTGATGGAGACAATGGGGGGTTTGGCAGATTGATATTATTCGACAAGACAGGGGAATGAGGTGTGAGCGGGGCAGGCGGCGGCTGAAATGGGGTGAGTCATCTATCATGGTTATTCGATAAATGGTATCTCACAGGGCCATCGTCTGGTCTATAGGGGGTAGATGTTGTCTGAGATGGTTTCTGGGACGAGGTAGACGGAAACGAATGCGTGTCCTTGTGTACATCTGAGCGAGTGGACGGCGGAGTGACTCTCGCACGTTCACGTTCCTTCTCGCGCTCCTCATCTTCGTCCTCTTCCTCCTCTCTCGACCTGACTGCCTCCATCCTGGCCTCTATCCAGTCCAAGATGCGACCAACTGTCATCTCACCGCTATGTGCGTTGTGGTCGGAGGGAGCGATGCCACCTGCGGAGACGCCCTGCTGAATCATGATCATGAGATCCTGGCAAGCCGTCGCATAACCGGCATTGTACGCGCGTTTTGAAGCATGCCGCGAAGATCTGTAAAGTGTTGTGATGCTGAGTGCGGCAGCTGGGGGAAGGGGATATGAGTGAGTGAATGGGTTTTGCACGAGAGACGAGGGCAGACCTTTGAAGTTGTTGAGGAGCTCCTTTTCCGCCTTCTCAAAGTTGGAAGCCGGGAGTGACTTTGCGAGACCGTTCAAGTCGAGAGATTCCATCGTCGTTGTTGTTGTCGTCGTCGTCGGGTTTGCGGGGAATAATTATCGTTTGAGACGTTGGTTAGCTAATAATCTGCGTAAATTTCTGATGTACGGGATGTGCGAGTTTCGGTACGATTTTTGGACTGTTATGGAAATGCGGTGCTGACGTCGGTACTGGAGGATTCGGCCGGTCCCGACGTTGCCTTCTTCATGGACAGTTTCCACCTCTGCGGTCGGGCAAGTCCACTCGACCTGTCGGATTCGTGCATTCGTGCAACCTGGGCCGCGCTTGCCCCCGCCGTCTTCGTCGCCGCCCTCTGTCTCTTCTCCATTCCGCTCCCACTCCCCGCCTTTGTCAGGAAACTCGGCTGCACACTCAAGTCACCGTTGGACGAGTTTCTCACTCTTCGCGAGGCAGAGGCCTTGGATGCCGGCGAACCCATCCCACACGACGCGGATTTTGTCACCGTCACCAATACTGCTGTCCCGCTCTGGCGCACGGTCGCACTCGCGTTCGTTGCACTTGTACAAGCGCTTATCTGGCTGTCTGCTGGTGCATATATCCTCATTACTCACGGACATGACACCTGGACGGGCGTCTGTGCTGTCTTGATTGGTTCCACCTGGGTCTATGGTGTCTCCAAGCCTGTTTTTTGGCCCAAGGTAACTGCGCACTTGGATCTATTCTGGCTATATCTAGCCCATCTTGTCTGTGGCGTTATCCTCCTCGGTGGTATCGTCTACGATCATGAAATTTTCCATGTGCCCCTGGAACCCCGCACCGAGTTTGCCCTCCTGATATTCAACTTGGTCGCTATCCTCGTCGAGCTGGCATTTGTTTCAACAATGCCTATGGACCTCCCAAGCAGCCGCATCAACAAGGAAGACATCGTGAGTGTCACGCGACCATCTCTCACATAGCATTGACTTCCCTATATGCGTCTAGTCCGTCAAGTATTCCCCAGAAGATTATGTCACCATCATCCAATGGGTCACCTTCAGCTGGATTTACCCGCTTATTAAGCGCGGTACTAGTACGACTATGAATGAGGAAGACGTTTGGGATCTTAGTCCAACATCGCAATCTCGGCCCGTCTTCAAAAAGTTCACTACCATTACGTAAGTTTGCTGGACGCCTTCATGCGAGGACACTTTTCAATGGTATCCCAGGGCGGAATCCCTTCTCCGTCGCCTTTTTTGGGCCAACTCTTTGGATCTCATGTGAATATCTCGTATTCTATGTTCATATCTTCTGTTGCTTATCGTTCTCTAGCATCGACTTTTGCCTGACGTTTATCAGTGTCCTGTTCAACTATGCCTCTCCATTCTTCCTCAAGTGAGTGAGTTTTACGTACAAGTAGTATTGACTAAGTTCATCCCTCAGGGTTATTCTTGATTCCTTCGAGCCCAACGCTACCGCAGAACAGCATGCAAAGGCGTACATATACGCGTTCTTGGCGTTCCTTTGCACAGTACTCAAGGTATATCTACCATCTCTTCCGTGTCTGAAGCATATAACAAGTTTACCCATAGGCTGAAGCAGATGTTCAACATCTTTGGTATGGCAGACGTGCTGCCACGCGCATGCGTACAGAGCTCATGGCCGCCATCTACGACAAAGCGCTCAAACGCAAAGATTATTCAGGTGTCGTTGATAAGGACAAATTAAAGGATGACGCAGATAGGAAGTCAGGCGTCGCACCTTCCGAGAGCTCATCTAGCGATGAACCCAGAGCTGGCGCCGATGTTGGCAAGATTGTCAATTTGATGGCCGTTGATGCAAACAGAATCGCCATGATGGTTTCTGGAATGTATTTCATCTACGGAGGTAGGTCCGATGATATATGTGATGAGGACATTCGCGCAACAACCATGATCCAGGTCCTTTTGAAATCATCATTGCTGGGGTATTTTTGTACAAGTATGTCTTCTCTACTATCTTGCCGGTTATGGGCTCATCCTGTCCCTAGCCTCCTTGGGATTTCTGCTTTTGCAGGATTTATTGTCATGCTTGTCGGATGGCCGCTGAATAGCTACGTGGTGAAGCGCAGCATCCGCATCCAAAAAGGCCTTTCTGCATCGCGTGATAAGCGTATGGGAGTTGTGAATGAACTCATCAGTGCCGTGAAATTCATCAAGTTCTTTGCTTGGGAAGAACGATGGATTGAGCGGGCGATGGAGGCGAGGAGATTCGAGATGGATTGGATGGTCAAGGGTGAGTCACGTTTCCATTCGGGTCCGTGACTAGTCATCGAGACAATCTTCTAATGCTGCGACACTGTCTCAATCATCCAGCCCGTCTCAATTCAATCATGTTCACCGCTCTCTGGAATTCAGCGCCTATTATCGTTTCCCTTATTTCATTCTTTGCGTATGTTTACCAGGGCAACAAGCTGACAGTTTCTGTCGCATTCACCTCCATCACATTGTTTAACATGATTCGGTATGATGAAGTTTAGTCCTAACTCGTTTATGTCCTTATGAACATCTAACAGCCAGCCATTGAACATCATCCCTGCTTGGATTGTCCAAATACTCCAGGTGAGCCGATCATCCCCGTGTACATGTCGATGACCGCTTATCCACCCGTTTCTTTGTCTGATTAGACTGGTGTAGCACTGAAACGCATAGAGACGTATCTCGGAGAAGAGGAAGTGACAGAACAAGTGTCATCTATCAAGCGTGCACGTGTGCCCTCAGATTCGCTCGCTGCGGATGACGGTCTTGCGATTGAGGGTGGCACATTCAAGTGGAACGCGGTGCCGGAGCAGGAGATCGAAGATGGAGCAAAGGGAAAAAAAGGCGTGACTACCAAGAATGGCAAGTCGAACGCAAATGACAGTCGGAGCCCGAGCGATGAGACGGATACGGCTGTCGACGCAGAGAGTTTGTCGGCCAGGTCTGGAATCGAGGATCACAAGTTTGAACTGCAGGATATTTCGGTGCGATTTCCTGAAGGCGAACTGACGCTGATCACCGGTCCGACTGCAAGCGGCAAGTCTGCTTTGCTGGTGAGTCCTTGCTCGCAAGTGCAGCAGCCAACATGCTTATGTAGATAATGTCTTAGCTCGCACTTTTGGGTGAAATGACAATCACCAACGGAAAAATTATCATGTCCAAGAACACTTCCAACATCGATGAATATGGAAACATGCACGCCATCTCATATGCTGCACAATCGCCCTGGTTGCGACACCAATCTATCAAAGACAATATTCTTTTTGGGTACCCATACGACGAGGAAAGATATAACGCAGTCGTGGAATGTTGTGCTCTGAAACCTGATTTGGATATTTTCGAAGATGGGGACCAGACGGAGATTGGCGCAAGGTGAGTTTCGTCCAAAGGAATACCTGTAGTGTATTGAACATCTTGCCTAGGGGTGTGAGTTTGTCTGGTGGACAAAAGGCTCGGTGAGTTTGGGGATGGTGTGTATGGGCATAAGAAGTGCGCTAATTGTCGTTCCCAGTGTCGCACTTGCCCGTGCTGTCTATGCTCGCACGAAATACGTTTTGTTGGACGACCCCTTGAGTGCCGTCGTATGCTTCTCGTCCATCCTGTCGTTGTGACAGCTTGCTGATTGCGTAATGGTTTATAGGACAGCCATACCGCGAGGTTCTTGTTCGAAAGGCTCTTGCGCGGGCCTCTCCTAGCTAATCGCACGGTCGTGAGTTCGCGTTCTTTCGGACCCTAACATGTTCATAATCCATGCGCTAGATCCTTGTTACACATCATGTCGAACTCGTCCTCCCTGGAGCCTATTTCCTAGTGCGGATGCTTGACGGACGGATCGACACCCAAGGGACAGTAAAGGATTTGCGCGCCCAGGGTGTTTTGGAGTACATCGCTCAGGATTCGCAGGCAGATGTGAAACAGGAAGAGCCCGTCGCTGCAAGCGAGGTACCTGTGGACGATGCTCCTGCGGAGCCTGCCAAGGATGGATCGAAGAAGCCGAGGAAGCTGATCAAGGATGAGCATAGGGAGAGCGGTGGCGTCAAGTGGTCGGTCTATAACGCATATCTACAGGCCTCGTGAGTCGTCTTTTCCCGTTGACCTGAGGTAGAGATAACTTATATGATGAGTACCTAGATCATATTGGACGTGGTTCATATTGAGTGTATTGATCATCTGTTCGCAGGGTTTGGGGGTCACTGAGAAGCTCTGGATTCGGGTGAGTACCGCTGGCTGAGGGACTGTTTCGGGTACTGTATAATATTTTCAGGAATGGGGTCAGGCTTATGGTAACAGCACAACGGCTGCGCCATATTCCTTTGCCTCGACTGTCTTGACGGAGAACGAAGCACTGATGAATGGCTTCCTTCCCTCGCACGACATTGGGCACTATTTGAATCCCTTTTACCACCTTCAGGCTTCTCACAAGGTATTGTGGTTCACTTTTCCCGATGCGAACGAGGACCCGCTGTTTTACGTCGGCATTTACGGTGCGATTGGTCTTATAACGGCGATTGTCAGTATTGTGTCGAGCGCGGTGCAGTACACGGGTGCGTTGAGGGCATCTAGGCTGATTTTCAAGCGGCTGTTGGAGGGCGTGGTGAGAGCCACGATGCGTTGGCATGACGTAACCCCTCAAGGTGATTGCTGAATGACCAACGTAGTTGATTTCGATGATTGGCTGATAAAGGGCGGCATAGGTCGTATGCTGAACCGGTTTGGCAAAGACATTGAGACTATAGACAATAACTTGGCGGGCTCGCTGTCGGCTGTGAACTCGTCTTTGGCCACCTTTGCTGCTGCCATTGTCACTGTTGCGTATGTGGCTCTCTTGCTCTTTGGACGATGAAACTCATTGAATTGTGTTTGGGCTCGTAGCGTCGTGTTCCCGTGGTTCTTGGTCCCCGCTTTCATTATCGGCTATGTCTACCGCCTGTTAGCCATTGGATACTTGAATACGGGCCGCGATCTCCGTCGCATGGAATCTAACTCTCGGTCACCGATTTTCTCTGGGTTTGGAGAGTTACTAGAGGGTATTGTGACTGTTCGTGCGTTCTCGGCGGAGCGTCGATTTTTGGATGATTTGCACAGTAAGATCGATGTGACGACAAAAGTCGGTGTTTCCTAATACCTCTACACTCTCCGTAAAGTTAACGCTGAATGCACAGATGTGGTACAATTTTTGGATGACGAACCGATGGCTGTTGCTCAACTTTGACACACTCGGTGGTCTGGCGGTGTTGATAACGACGCTGTTTGCCCTCTCCGGATACGTCTCGGCTGGTACTGCTGGTCTTTGTATTACGAGTGCCATGTCGTTCACGATGAGCGTGTATTGGGCGTGTCGGTTCTGGACTGCTCTCGAGCTTGATTTGAAGTATGTCTCTCTACGTGCTGCAAATGTTCTGTTTGACCAACGTTTTCCCGGTCAGCTCCGTCGAGCGGGTTGTCGAATACCTCGATCTCCCCCAAGAACCACCTGCCGTCATCGAATCGAACCGTCCGCCTGCGTACTGGCCCTCGAGCACGAGCTCAAATCCGTTGATTAGCGTTGAAGACTTGGCAATCAAGTATGCGCCGGAACTTCCGTCAGTGTTAAAGGGCATCTCGTTTCAGCTCTGTGCAAGGGAGCGGGTAGGCCTCTTGGGAAGGACGGGTAGTGGCAAGTCGACGTTGGCCATGAGTATTTTGAGATTCGTGGATCCGGTGCAGGGACGGATCTTGGTTGATGGGATTGACATATCAAAAATTGGCATCCATGATTTGAGATCGCGCTTGGTGAGTATCGGAGGAGCCTGGGTGAACAAGCTCAAGGCTGATCAAGACACATAGACGTTCATTCCTCAGGACGCGACACTCTTTTCCGGCACACTAAGGGATAACCTAGATCCATTCAGTGAGTGCTTCTCGGAACAACTGGACGACTTGCTGACGTTCATGTTTTGTCTCACAGATGAACACGATGACATCGAATGCCTGGATGTTCTCTACCGCGTTCATATGCTCACCGAAATTGCCTACCAATCACAACGCAGCTCTCGGACGCACAGTGGCGTGTCCACACCTGCTGAGGACGGGCCTTCTTCCGCAGCTTCAACCGTCGCGACCGAGGTGGACAGCAAGACGACCATTTCGCTCCATACCCAAGTCTCTGCGGGTGGTACCAACTTTTCGCAGGGTCAGCGACAGTTGATCGCGATGGCACGTGCATTGTTGAGACGGAGCTCAATCATTGTGCTCGATGAAGCGACGAGCAGTATTGATTTTGAGACAGATGCCAAAATTCAGGCGACGATTAGAGAGGAGTTTGGGGAGTCGCTGTTGTTGACGGGTGCGTCCATCCTTCCAATATGAATCCATCTGCGTGTACGCGTTGGTGTTGACGAGTCGGTTCGGTGTAGTGGCGCATAGGTTGAAGACGGTGATTGATTACGACCGGTTGATCGTGTTGGACAAGGGCGAGGTGGGTCTACGTTCTGATCATCGAGTGTGTTTCCGGTGCTGAGTGTGTGCATAGATTGCCGAGTTTGACACGCCACTGAACTTGATCCAAAAAGAGGACGGGATATTCAGAAACATGTGTCTCAAGAGCGGGACGTATGCTGAATTGGAGAGCGCAGCGAGGGCAAAGGCGGAGAGGGATCTTGCGCGGAAATAGGAATGGGGGGGCCATGTGTTGTGTTGTGAATCGCGCTGTGCTTTTGTATGTGTATATACTTCGCCGACTGGGAAAACCGTGTTCTCTTCTTCCGGAGGGGGGCGCATCAATGACCTAGGTACAGTACAAGAATCAGAAATGCGACAAGGGAGTTTTGCGACTACAATTTCTCGGACGTTCTAGTGATGCTTCTTGGTGCTCAGTGTCTGACCAAATACGAAAGACAAAGCCGCCATTGAGACAACGCAAAAAAAAAAACAAAAATAGGATCCGACCTGCCTGGCTCGAACAGGCGACCTCAAGATGAATTTATCCATTACAGTCTCGCGCTCTTCCAACTGAGCTAAGGTCGGTTACTTATGACCCAAGCCGTATTCTTCCAAGAGTTGGTAAGACTCAGGGGGGGTTTCTGGCCTGACTTGCGATGAGGTTCTATGAAAGTATGTCCGAAGCGAATTTCGGCTCCTGGGCAGCTTTCCATATTCATGCGCAGAACTCTAGCAAGCAAATGCTAACGGTTTTACAGTCAAAGCCAGTCCCGGCAAGGTGTCACCAAGTTGATCAACGCCGACGAGCAAAAGACATGAACGCAATAAACAACGACAAACACCCGCGTCGGCGTGGCCGATTCTGCAGACCCATCACCCGCGCTAATTCATTCCATTCATCCGACTTCTGACCACCACCCCCTTCGACGACGCTCGTTTCGAATCCTAAGCTACACCATGGCCCGTGCACACCGCGTCGCCATCTACGCCTCCGCGCTCCTCCTCACCTACCTCCTCGCCTTCTTCGCCGTCCTTCCCATCCCCTTCCTCGAGCCAGACACTGTCGCCCAACTCCTACTCGTCGTGCGTGCTTTCTGCTTTCCTCTAACGTCTGCTAGGCAGCGGACGCGTTCCGCGATTCGACATCCGACTCATAGCCGAGTTTGTCAAATGATACTTTAGATCCCTTGGTGGCTGCTCGTGTCTTTTGGGGCCTACTCCCTCGCAACTCTCGGTTGGGGCCTGTTCACTTTTCAGGACTGTCCGGATGCCTACCACGAATTGCTCAAGGTGAGAACTTTATCTCGACCTTTTTGGCTCGAATTTGGGCTTACAGCCCTTGTTTCTACCACGCATGTCACGTCGGACGGTGCAGGAAGTCAATGACGCCAAGAACGATCTCAGGGGGAAAGGCGTCACCGTGGACTAGCAGGGTTGCATATCGTGTTAATTTATCCTCCATCGCCTTACGTGACATGACGCGTTTGTACTCTCTGTGACCCAACCTCTTCAATAGTTGGTGCTGGAAGCTTGGACTGGTGTGTGTGGTAGATGTAAGTACAGATTCGTGGCCTGCGCGGTTTGCCAAACATAATTACAATAACCAAATGAAACCAGTCCTACTGTACCAACGCAAAGCGCATACGAATACACATCATATCTCGGTCCAATTTGTCTGAGTATCGCTGCAATGTCACTCGACCTTGACAATCACCTTGCCTGTCGCCCGGCCTGTCATTATCCTATCATATGCATCCAGCGCAGATCCGAATTCATATGTCGAATCTACGTAGGTACGGAGTGTACCTGTTTCCAGAGTTACTCAAGAGTCAGCGACGCGTCCAAATAACGGTGTCAGACCAGAGTCGGCGGGCCCACCTCGTTCGATCAGCGTACATAACAACTTTGTATCCTCCTTTTTATTCCCCACATGGACGAGCCTGCCCAGCGGAAAAAAAAAAGGCCACGGTCAGCATTCCATCACACAACCCCCCATCCACACAACTCACTTCCACGGCGTCGGTACACCTCCCAAAAACGACGGCCTGATCAACGCACCCATCCACCGTCCCACCAAACCCAACCATCCTTCTTCACCGGGCCAAGGGCCCGTCGTCACATACATGCCTCCCCTTTTCACATATGCCCCCGATTTGACGTATAATGCTGTGTCCGACAACCCCGCCGCGTCCAACACCATACCAAATCGCGGGTCCGGTGTGTTAGCGGAGAGTTGGTCGGCGATGGGTCGTGCAGTGTAATCAAGGAATGTATCCGCACCGAGGCCGCGCACAAAGGATTCGTTTCGCGCCGAAGCGGAGGCAGTAACCCGGAGTGAGAGGGCTTTGGCGAGTTGGATTGCATAGATACCCACGGCAGTGGACCCCCCGTTGATGAAAATGGACTCTTGGTTGGCGGGTGTTGGTGCGGGCGTGTTCGCGAGTGCACGGATGGGGTCGTATCCCCCCAGGCGGAGGGCTTGGACCGCCGTCGATGCAGCGAGGGGGAGGGTTGCCGCTTCTTCCCAGCTGAGTTGGGTGGGTTTAAGTGTGACGTTGTCGGCAGGGAGGGTAGCGTATTGGGCGAGTGCGCCTTGGCGAGACTTGAATTGGAGGGCTGTAGCGTCAGGACGGGGTTAACGGGGTCAAATGAGGCGAAGAGGGAGCCACTGAAAGAAATAGGGCCTACAAACGGGAATATATCCAATGGCTTCGTCTCCGTTGGAAAACGACGTGCCATTCGCGTCGACGATCACACCCGCAAGATCATGTTCTGGAGGGTGCGGTCGTTTGGACAGCACATTGGGCAATGTATCCATGAGTTTCCACCCTCTGAGCGTTCGGTCGCATCCGGAATGGACAGGACGACCCCGTGTCAGAACGCGGTAGAAAGTGGAGAGCAAGTATACGCACATGGGATTGAGCGCTGCAGCGCGTATCCTCACGAGGACCTCTCCCGGCTTCGGCTTGGGAACCGGAACGTCCGTCTTAAACGCCAACGCATCGCGGGGTTTACCTCGCCCCACGACCATCCATGCTTTCTGCGTCGTTGGTATCGCACTGTCAAAAGACATTTCAAGTTTGAAGGTCGATGCTTCGGTTGCGTGAGTGAGTCAATCTGAGTCGTGGCAGCTGGCACGCAGGATATGGGGAAGGGGGATGCTATATATCTCCCTCAACTGGAATCGGGTGCGGTTATGGTGCGGACGTGACGTTGGCCGATGCGGCTTCGATGGGCTTGCGCGTCTCGTCGGCCGCGTCGTCAGCCATCCGAAAAAGACATACGGACGCTTAGACTTACTAAGTAAATCGAGGGGGCATAAGATTACTTTTGGTTACGCTCGAGGATAGCAGTCTGCTTGGTTCTGTGCCTTTCTCGATGGTTGTACTGTTACACTCTTAGGTGTCCTCGCATTATGAGTAACTTGTTCACAATTTGGACGATACGTTTGAAGAGTGAGTGACTGGGGTCCGAGCAATTGCTACAACCGAACAAAAGTACCGAGCACGGTTGCCATCTAGCGTCTCATAAAGGTCTCCCGTTGTGCATCTTGGAAGATACGCCCGAGCCAACACGGATTTATTTATTTTCCTACATAAATAAACCAAGGTAAATAAAGGTAAATCGACGCCCGGATGCCGAACGCTGCAATAAAGCGGTCCAATATCGTGTATTCACGACAACTGCCCGCGTAGTTTTCCCCAACCTTAGTACACCACACTCCTTACTAAATCCAGAGTTCTAATGGCTCTCAACGTTGACTACCGTGGCTTCAAAATCATTTCTCGTGTCGATGGAAGCCCACCCCTCGGTATCAACCCCACGAAGCTTATCGTTCAACATATCCACATCAACGCAGGTTTCCAACTAGTATGATCGTCCCCCGTTACCAATCGGAACGTAGCCCTCACATATCCCTTGAAGTGGCAGACCCGCAAGGACGGCAACAAGTATTGGCTCACCATAGGTCCATATCCCTCCATTGGGGTGGTAGACAGCGGCAATATTGCAGTCACTATCAACCCTAGATTTGGTGTACCATGGGAAATTACCCACTATAGACCCCAGGACGCTTTTACGTAAGCAGCACCCAATTTTTTTGCACGTTTGTTTACTCGTTCCGTTCATTCATTCCGTATTCAGTATCACACTCGCGGATGGCTCCAAGCGTGGATGGACCGTCAATGAAGACAGTGGTATGGTAATAAGAATTTCCCCCTTGATGTGGTAGTCTTCTTATCTGTATCATAGGTTGAGCTCCACCCGATCAAGGCAACCATCCCATCGAATCAGTTATTTGTGTTCGAGTCAGGCGGAAGATAGTGAAAGTGTATGTACAAAGTGAAATCTATGTCGCAGGACGGAGTGAGGTATTGTGTTGTATGCTAGATCATTGTATTTGTAAGCTACTGCGTCGTTGGCTCGTTGACTCACCATCCTGCAAGCAGTTCAAGCAGATGTCACGTCGGTTGGCCCATCCTCTGGATGAGACGGTTTCGAATTACCGTAAGGTGTATTCACAGCCACTATTACCAGGTCGTGTGTGGATGTCCAATATAATGGGTAGTTCGGTCGCCACTGCTGCTATGAGCGTCGACGGGGTTTATTGTGCTTCGCTCGGTCGATCACTGCACCACGGCCAAGTTGTTTTGTTTTGCGTTGGGATGGAGGGCGTAATCGTTCTTTCGACGTTCGGCTCGCACATGCTTTAGTTGGCCTTGAATTCCGCTTCTCTCTGATGTGTTTATACTTGTCTCAGTATCTTCCAGCGTCGTAGGTTTGATTCAGGTGAATGTGGGGGCAACGGAATGAACTTGACGTTCCGTTCTCATGTTTTCTCAGTGCAGGACTCAGTCCCACCGAAAGAATGTCTTGGACTTACCATTAAGAGCAAACATCCACTTGAAGCGTCATAAACGATGTACACGCTCGAGCCTCATGGTTTCAGTATTACAAACGCACTGTACCCCGGTGGTATGAGCTCAGCGACGCCGTCCGCCTCAGAGACAACCAGAGACCTGCGTCTGTGTCAGACGCATCTCGGCAACAAGTTCATTGTTGTCGAGTGTCATTCTAAAGGGCTTCATGACAGAGTGATGCATGGAAAAGGAGCACGTGGTAGACAAAATACCACCTGTATGGGGTGCGCGTCACAAA